>JAECUM010017938.1:0-32524 GCA_016617855.1 Megalonaias nervosa | reverse complement strand
CAGTTGTCTCTGATCACTTTAGGTATTTGTGTATATCGCTGAGTAACATAAATCACGTCAGTATTTTTATGTCTGCCTCTGGAAAATATCCGAGCTGGATTTGATTGTTTGTCCAGCATCACATCATCATATACTATGAGGTTATTAATAAATCCATCTAGGTCATCTACAGATAGCGCTTCATCAATATCGGTGATAAAATCAATAATATCGTTTCCGTCTTCGTCTAATAATTTTGCATTTTTATTAAAATCTTTAAGTACTTCATAACATCGTTGATCATCTACAGATGGTGCTACTAAATATAATTTATTCCACTTGAGCCATCGCATTATCAGATTAAGTAATAATTGTGTCTTACCAGATCCAGATGGGCCTATTATAATCATTCTAATAGAGTTTGGTAGTGCTGGATGGTGCCTTACTGGTTCTTGCTTTCGTGTTGCTAGTCCTATTATTTCTCCATACGAGACAGGAGATAAAATAGTTATTTTGTTATTCTGCAGCCTTTAACATATTTTGACGGAAGTGTACATAATATATATTTTATTAGGAAATGTATACTTCCGTCAATGATGTAAAATCAAAGATAGAATAGTTATTTTGTTAATCTGAAGAATTGTTTTTGCTATGCGGACTGTTTTCACGACGATTTAATAAAAACTCCTCAGCAGTTGGAGGGTTTTCTTTATGAGGTCCATATTTTAATTTTCTTTTGTTGTAGTAGATTAACGTGGTTCTATAATTGTTTCCGCCACATTTTGTGCAAATATTTATTTTACCTCGTACTCCATTACCACAGCCTAAACAGGATTTGATTCCTGTAGATCCTTTCCTGATCATTTGATTGTGATAACCACAATATTCCCCATGGCATCGCTTATTACACGTTCTTGTTGTTCCTTGAAACATCCACGCACAGTTATTAATATCTGCTTGAAATGGCATTATATATAAATATACAATTTTTCAATTAAATATAAATTTGTGTAAAGTATTATTATATAGAGATGGAAAAAAACAACCTTATACCAACCGCTGATATACCAGCATCCGACCAAAAATGCAGTATATCAAATAATAATATTTTAATTGAAAATTATATTTATGATTCATCTTGCCCGATTGAAAATCCAATCAAATCTAGTGAAGATGAATATTTTGATGGTCTTGATGAACAATTATTCAATGAACCGCGTGATTACATCGTTAAACTGTTCGAAGAAACCCCGCAAGATGAACTAGCCGATATTGCCAGATTTAGTAATTGGCATCTGCAAGAGTACTATTCGTTATTTTTGAATTCATTCAACGATATTATTTGGCATTCAACGAAAGAACACGCCATTGAGCATTTTGTTTTTTCTGGAACCAAGCACGAGAAATCCGCTCAGGGAATAGTAATACAGCACTTTAATAAATTCGACTTGTTCGTCTCCGATGACGATTTTAACGGATTCGCTAATGAATTCATTGGACAGTCATCAGTTACAGAAATAATTCCTAGATTTCGAGATAGATATCCTGTGTTTGATCTTGATGCAAAATTCATTTTTGAACAATTAACATATCGTCATAAGGAAACTGAGATAAAACAAACAGAGGAAAGAATAAACATAGATGACATCATTGATTATTTTGCATCATTATGCAATTGTGATCGTAAATATATATTTGTCTTTGAGACGAACAGCGGATATCATGTTCTTTGTAAATCAAATCTTGTAAGTTTTGCTCAGCAGCGAGAATTAACTAATCGCGCCGCTGATGAGAGAAATCCAGCATGGAACATTGATCGTCAAGCTGGTTTGTATAGTATTAAATTAAGCAAAACAAAATCACATAAACCAGGTAAAAATACTTCATGTAAACGATTAATTTCTCATAACGATTATTTTGCCGCATCGGAATTATTGACATGTCCGACTTCAGTTCACCCTCAGTATGTACGATACGACATTGATAACTGCGACGATAAAATAATTATTGGCTGCGACGATATCTCCACGGAAAATCTTGAACGGATTTCTGTTGCTTTAACCGGAAAACCCGATCAGCTAATCAATATCGTTAATATGTCTCAAAACAGAGCTACGATATCAAGAAAACCAGGTCATTACTGTAATATTTGTGATCGTCGTCATGGATATAATTATATCCATGATTTTATCGAGGACAAATGTGATAATTGCCTCGTATATATCAACGAAGATCATTATTCGATTTGCTGTCCTAGAAGCACTGGAAAACAGATTACAGTACCGATTGATGGAGATACTGTTGAAGAACAAATTGAAAAGATCATTAGCGGAAACTCTTCGACACATATTACTGAGTGTCTTCCAACTGATCAATCAGAAAAAAGATCGTTAACAAGGAGTATATAAAATATCTTATTAGAATGAGACGTAGAAGTCATTATCCAGGCTATTTCAAAGAATGAAATCCAGATTATTTGTACAATGCATCACCGGCCCATGAAAAAGGTCCTGGTTGTAAAATAATTCCCGAAGAAGATTATATCGATGGATCAGCATGTGGAATGGGAAAATCTGAGGCAATATGGAGTTCATTGAAACCAAATCAATCTGTTGTCGTTATTTCTTATCGAAAAACATTTACTGAAAAAGTAAGATCAAATTCGCTGGATTAGTAACGGCGTGTAAAAGATTAATTGTTCTCGATGCAGATGCTGATGAGGATGATCTGCTACTATTTCGTGATAAGATGGGCAGGTCATCTATGAAGTTCATAATCAACGATTCAAAACCTGATCATGATTAAAAGTTTATTGTTGAAAGCTCGCACCGAAGTAATCTTTTTGATTTACTAGAGCAATTAAAACGTAATAAAACCACAGACAATAAAATCGCAATTTTTACACACAACAAGCACAGGACAAATTATTCCGTGGAGAATTTTGCGAAACGATTACAATATCTAGGATATCGAGTTAGATATTACCATGCCGATACTGATCCTGTACAGAAGAAATTAGATTTCAGCAATATTAATCACGCATTCGATAATTACGACGTTGTTATAACTAATCATACACTAGAGGCTGGAGTCAGTGTTATTGACGAGAGGTTCAAAACGATGTATGTGTTCTCTGAGGAATTAGGATCAGTTGAAGCAACCAAACAAGCGATTCATAGCTTTCGTTGTGTAAATGAGATTCATTATTCCACAACAAGAAAACAACGCGACTGTAAATTACCTATAACTCGTGAAGGCGTGGAAAAGGTCATTATTGATCGTGAGCGATTACTTGACGATGCAACAAAATTATTAAGATGCCCCAACGCAGGAGAATTACAAACCGGTTATGGTTTTGCTTATATCAGCGATATCATTGACGAAAACAATTCCAAGATGTACTTCACGCCGAGATTAATAACGATGATGGGAAATACCGGCTATCAAATTATTGAAGCCCCCGTAGATGATTATGAAACATGGGTGCGGAGAAACAATGTCAGGAAACTAAGCAACGATGATATCAAAGATAATCCTGTTGTTGATGAGTTTTTGAAGACTTCTGTCGGCGATCGAATAAAACAAACTTTGATCCGTGAAAATAATCACGGCGAAGATAATCCTCAGTATTACAAATATAACGCCCAGGAAAAGTTAGAACCGTATGAGGCAAAGAAATCATTCTTGCATAATATGTTTCAATGCGATGTTGGTAAATTATCTGCAGAACAGGTTGAACAGCTATACAATAATTCTACACAGCTGAAACGAGCTCAACGAGTAATAGTCGATAAATTCAATAACGGCAATGCGATTAATTCTGAAATGTTCCGATCAGATAAAATCAGCCCATGTGAGAAACTACACGCGATAAGAAATTTTCTAACAGCATTAAATTTACCAGACGTTGTCCCCGACGATTTCTCAGTAACAACGATAACAGTATTAGGACCGGATTTAAGAATTCGCATCGAGAATATGATTAAACCGGCTATTCAAATTTCAAAGGACTTTAAAATTGGGTTAGCGAGAGTATATGAGATATGGAAAAAATCTGATGTGGATGATGGAAATAAGGCTGAAGAACAAAACAAGCTCATAGATGAGTTAAATAACGCCATTATTGCCTTGAAAGAACAAATAAAATGTGAGGCTGATGATTATTTGAAAAAGATCATAAAGCAGGATAAATATATAAATGAGCTAAAGAATGTCATTGATTCGCGAAGATCTAAAATTGAATCTCTGAAAGAACAAGAAACATCTAAACTTACAGATAGAAGAAGGATTAAAGAACAAAACAAATATATAGATGAGTTAAATAATATTATTAATTCACTGAAATCGGAAACTGATGCTTTAAAAGAACAAAAACAATTTGAGGCTGATATTAATTCTGTAGAGAAAAATAAGATTGAAGAACAAAGTAAAATCATAGATGAGTTAAAAAATATTGTTAAAATGCAGAAACATAATATTAATGATTTAAAAGAACAAAAACAATCTGAATTTGATATTGATTCTGTAGAGAAAAATAAGATTGAAGAACAAAACAAGCATATAGATGAGTTAAATAATATTATTATTAATCTTAAATGTAACATTGATGATTTAAAATCCTCCAATAATGTACTTGCCGAAAAATTAAAACAACCTGAATCAACATGTATTGGTGAAACATTGAATAAACTGTTTCCACCGCCAGAAAAGATAAAAATAAGATTATTCAAGAATTAATTTAGCCTTTGTTTTTGCCGCTATTTCCATAAAATTCTTTTTTTTTTTCCTCAGGTTTTTTTAATATTCTTGATAGGAAGTTTTCTCAATAAGTCCTTTAAGAAGTTTATTTCAGCTATTTTATCATGTAGTTCTTTTCTCGATGCAAGATAAAGAATTGCTAAATCATGATATTTCTCATCATCATCGACGTATGTTTGTGTTGCTTTATCCATTATTGTTGTATATATTTTGATTAAAATTTAACCATGGATCAATGGGAAAAACGCTAGATAGAATAGTTATTTTGTTATTCTGCAGCCTTTAACATATTTTGATGGAAGTGTACATAATATATATTTTATTAGGAAATGTACACTTCCGTCAATCAAGGATAGAACAGTTATTTTGTTATTCTGAAGGTTCGTTATCAAATGCGCTAAACCACTTATTGATACTCCATACATGAAATCTTAGTATCTCGGTATGTTGATTTGTAATTGTGATATCGTCGCCGCCATAAAAACCTTGACAGCTATATTCTCCAGCACGGATCATCGATAAAGTCTGATTTAGGCCATACAGGGTAAATAAGTGCATAATCTGATTTCGTTGTATGATTTTTATCCCCCACGGTTAAAGTCGCTCCAAATCCCTTATAGATCAATTTAATATTCTCGATAATACTTTTGACACTTAATTTATTTCTATGAAGTCTTGTTTCAGGAAATATACTTGACCAATTCTTCAATAATTCGTTATATTTCGCCAATAAACCGGGATCTTTAATCATATTCTCGATGCGAATTCTTAAATCCGGTCCTAATACTGTTATCGTTGTTACTGAGAAATCGTCGGGGACAACGTCTGGTAAATTTAATGCTGTTAGAAAATTTCTTATCGCGTGTAGTTTCTCACATGGGCTGATTTTATCTGATCGGAACATTTCAGAATTAATCGCATTGCCGTTATTGAATTTATCGACTATTACTCGTTGAGCTCGTTTCAGCTGTGTAGAATTATTGTATAGCTGTTCAACCTGTTCTGCAGATAATTTACCAACATCGCATTGAAACATATTATGCAAGAATGATTTCTTTGCCTCATACGGTTCTAACTTTTCCTGGGCGTTATATTTGTAATACTGAGGATTATCTTCGCCGTGATTATTTTCACGGATCAAAGTTTGTTTTATTCGATCGCCGACAGAAGTCTTCAAAAACTCATCAACAACAGGATTATCTTTGATATCATCGTTGCTTAGTTTCCTGACATTGTTTCTCCGCACCCATGTTTCATAATCATCTACGGGGGCTTCAATAATTTGATAGCCGGTATTTCCCATCATCGTTATTAATCTCGGCGTGAAGTACATCTTGGAATTGTTTTCGTCAATGATATCGCTGATATAAGCAAAACCATAACCGGTTTGTAATTCTCCTGCGTTGGGGCATCTTAATAATTTTGTTGCATCGTCAAGTAATCGCTCACGATCAATAATGACCTTTTCCACGCCTTCACGAGTTATAGGTAATTTACAGTCGCGTTGTTTTCTTGTTGTGGAATAATGAATCTCATTTACACAACGAAAGCTATGAATCGCTTGTTTGGTTGCTTCAACTGATCCTAATTCCTCAGAGAACACATACATCGTTTTGAACCTCTCGTCAATAACACTGACTCCAGCCTCTAGTGTATGATTAGTTATAACAACGTCGTAATTATCGAATGCGTGATTAATATTGCTGAAATCTAATTTCTTCTGTACAGGATCAGTATCGGCATGGTAATATCTAACTCGATATCCTAGATATTGTAATCGTTTCGCAAAATTCTCCACGGAATAATTTGTCCTGTGCTTGTTGTGTGTAAAAATTGCGATTTTATTGTCTGTGGTTTTATTACGTTTTAATTGCTCTAGTAAATCAAAAAGATTACTTCGGTGCGAGCTTTCAACAATAAACTTTTAATCATGATCAGGTTTTGAATCGTTGATTATGAACTTCATAGATGACCTGCCCATCTTATCACGAAATAGTAGCAGATCATCCTCATCAGCATCTGCATCGAGAACAATTAATCTTTTACACGCCGTTACTAATCCAGCGAATTTGATCTTACTTTTTCAGTAAATGTTTTTCGATAAGAAATAACGACAACAGATTGATTTGGTTTCAATGAACTCCATATTGCCTCAGATTTTCCCATTCCACATGCTGATCCATCGATATAATCTTCTTCGGGAATTATTTTACAACCAGGACCTTTTTCATGGGCCGGTGATGCATTGTACAAATAATCTGGATTTCATTCTTTGAAATAGCCTGGATAATGACTTCTACGTCTCATTCTAATAAGATATTTTATATACTCCTTGTTAACGATCTTTTTTCCTGATTGATCAGTTGGAAGACACTCAGTAATATGTGTCGAAGAGTTTCCGCTAATGATCTTTTCAATTTGTTCTTCAACAGTATCTCCATCAATCGGTACTGTAATCTGTTTTCCAGTGCTTCTAGGACAGCAAATCGAATAATGATCTTCGTTGATATATACGAGGCAATTATCACATTTGTCCTCGATAAAATCATGGATATAATTATATCCATGACGACGATCACAAATATTACAGTAATGACCTGGTTTTCTTGATATCGTAGCTCTGTTTTGAGACATATTAACGATATTGATTAGCTGATCGGGTTTTCCGGTTAAAGCAACAGAAATCCGTTCAAGATTTTCCGTGGAGATATCGTCGCAGCCAATAATTATTTTATCGTCGCAGTTATCAATGTCGTATCGTACATACTGAGGGTGAACTGAAGTCGGACATGTCAATAATTCCGATGCGGCAAAATAATCGTTATGAGAAATTAATCGTTTACATGAAGTATTTTTACCTGGTTTATGTGATTTTGTTTTGCTTAATTTAATACTATACAAACCAGCTTGACGATCAATGTTCCATGCTGGATTTTTCTCATCAGCGGCGCGATTAGTTAATTCTCGCTGCTGAGCAAAACTTACAAGATTTGATTTACAAAGAACATGATATCCGCTGTTCGTCTCAAAGACAAATATATATTTACGATCACAATTGCATAATGATGCAAAATAATCAATGATGTCATCTATGTTTATTCTTTCCTCTGTTTGTTTTATCTCAGTTTCCTTATGACGATATGTTAATTGTTCAAAAATGAATTTTGTATCAAGATCAAACACAGGATATCTATCTCGAAATCTAGGAATTATTTCTGTAACTGATGACTGTCCAATGAATTCATTAGCGAATCCGTTAAAATCGTCATCGGAGACGAACAAGTCGAATTTATTAAAGTGCTGTATTACTATTCCCTGAGCGGATTTCTCGTGCTTGGTTCCAGAAATAACAAAATGCTCAATGGCGTGTTCTTTCGTTGAATGTCAAATAATATCGTTGAATGAATTCAAAAATAACGAATAGTACTCTTGCAGATGCCAATTACTAAATCTGGCAATATCGGCTAGTTCATCTTGCGGGGTTTCTTCGAACAGTTTAACGATGTAATCACGCGGTTCATTGAATAATTGTTCATCAAGACCATCAAAATATTCATCTTCACTAGATTTGATTGGATTTTCAATCGGGCAAGATGAATCATAAATATAATTTTCAATTAAAATATTATTATTTGATATACTGCATTTTTGGTCGGATGCTGGTATATCAGCGGTTGGTATAAGGTTGTTTTTTTCCATCTCTATATAATAATACTTTACACAAATTTATATTTAATTGAAAAATTGTATATTTATATATAATGCCATTTCAAGCAGATATTAATAACTGTGCGTGGATGTTTCAAGGAACAACAAGAACGTGTAATAAGCGATGCCATGGGGAATATTGTGGTTATCACAATCAAATGATCAGGAAAGGATCTACAGGAATCAAATCCTGTTTAGGCTGTGGTAATGGAGTACGAGGTAAAATAAATATTTGCACAAAATGTGGCGGAAACAATTATAGAACCACGTTAATCTACTACAACAAAAGAAAATTAAAATATGGACCTCATAAAGAAAACCCTCCAACTGCTGAGGAGTTTTTATTAAATCGTCGTGAAAACAGTCCGCATAGCAAACATAATTCTTCAGATTAACAAAATAACTATTCTATCTTTGATTTTATATCATTGACGGAAGTGTACATTTCCTAATAAAATATATATTATGTACACTTCCATCAAAATATGTTAAAGGCTGCAGAATAACAAAATAACTATTTTATCTCCTGTCTCGTATGGAGAAATAATAGGACTAGCGACACGAAAGCAAGAACCAGTAAGGCACCATCCAGCACTACTAAACTCTATTTGAATGATTATAATAGGCCCATCTGGATCTGGTAAGACACAATTATTACTTAATCTGATAATGCGATGGCTCAAGTGGAATAAATTATATTTAGTAGCACCATCTGTAGATGATCAACGATGTTATGAAGTACTTAAAGATTTTAATAAAAATGCAAAATTATTAGACGAAGACGGAAACGATATTATTGATTTTATCACCGATATTGATGAAGCGCCATCTGTAGATGACCTAGATGGATTTATTAATAACCTCGTAGTATATGATGATGTGATGCTGAACAACAATCAAATCCAGCTCGGATATTTTCCAGAGGCAGACATAAAAATACTGACGTGATTTATGTTACTCAGCGATATACACAAATACCTAAAGTGATCAGAGACAACTGAAATATTTTAGTTGTGTTTAATGGAGTAGATAATTATACTTTACAAAATATTTATTATACCTGGTGTTCAGAGGATATGGACATGATTAAGTTTAAAAACTTCTTTTCAAAAGCACAAGCTGTTCCGTTCGGATTTATAACAATAAATTTACATGACCCAAGATCTAGGTATCGTATAGGTCTGGATAAAATCTTTGGTTAATTACAGCAGCAGAGAGGGTGAACTGACAAAAATTGAATGACCCGACGAGTATGCAAAACACGCCTAAAATTTGAAAAAAATATATCAACGAACGAGTAACAAAAATGAACTAACCCGTCGATGTCGTAATTATGGCATGTTTACCGCAACAACGAAATATGTTCGGTTAGCGGATTCGGTTTAGCGTTATTGACCTTATTTTTCAGCCCTTCGTAGGAACCTTTATTTTTGCTAACGGACCCTCGGAAAAAGTTGTAGGGTTCACCCTCTCTGCTGCTGCATTAGATAAAATTGAGACTCAGGTGAAATTTGGTGATCAGCTGAGGCGCTGAAATACTATGAAGGGCGATCTTGGGCGGCATTGGGGCTTTAATATTGATCATTACATATATGTGATGGTTTCTGAACAGCCACGTGATGCTGATCTTGAGGAACTTACCGACAAGGTGATAGATGACATTATGGATCGGGTGACAGAGGATGTCGATTTCGATTGTGACGTTTTGCCACCTGTCGACGAATATCTGTAGGAAGGGCTTTAACAATCTTCAAATGCACTCAAATATAATCTTGGCGAGGGGCAAAAAGATAAAGACAGTTGGGACCACCCTGATGTGCCAGCTTGAAACCATTGCATTAATACGCGAAAACGCCCTGCCGCAGACTGCACCACCAGGTGTGAAAACCACTCAGGGATTGTTTTTAAAACTATGAAGTAGAATTTACCAGCAAATCCACCGTGATAAAACTCCCCGTCAGTTATATTGAATCACCAAAACTGACCCGGCTTTGAAAAGAAATACTTCCACTGATATTCACCAAGGACGCATTTGTCCACGTAACACTTCTTGGATGAAAACGAGAGCCGTTGAAAGCACAATGGTGCAATTTGTGTAGTTTTAGGTGAACGTGGTGGAATGTCCCCAGACAGCACACTCGCCGGAGACATACATTTTCCTCCTTGAGATATTTTCTACAAATTCATGGCAGTTGTGACGAAAAATGCTAATAACGTTGGACGAGCGTGTGCGTGTTGTACCCGAACAAGGCTAGCCTGTCGAGCTATGAATCTCCGTAATAACAACATTAATAGAACTGTGCCGGACCCTTAAAGTTAGCGACGTGAGAAATTAACTGACGTTGAACAACAGCTGCCAAGAAAAGCGTTTTACTAGGGAATTACAAATGTGTGTGTGTGTTTAGTCGTGGATGCTATTTGCGGAATATATATATATATATATAAGCAGGTGACACTTGCAAATTAATTGTTACGGTTGCATTCGCGAATAGGAATCAATTAAGAAATGCTTGCTACAGCTCAAAGCAATCTCAATATAGTTAGCAGACTATACCACGGCTGAATTTGAGACTGCCTTGGCAGAAATGGATAATTTCCGTCGACTTCATGAACAGATACAGAACGCGGGCGTTAGCGACCCAATACAGGTCTTCGATTCACTAGCAGTGAAAATCGAATAGATAATAGTTTACGCATATTGATATGACCTCGTGCTTAGAGCACTGCCATGTTGCGGGCTTGTGAAGGGAAACATTGCGTTTGAGCCACTGCGGGTTACAATCGCGGATACATTCGTGTGTAAAATCGTGATAAAAAGTCATGGTGAATATAGAAGGGGTTTAGGGGATAAGAGACTGTGATCTGCCGACTCGATCTCTAACCGCGTAAATGCCACTACTCCAGGTACTCATGCCTGAAGAAACTGGTGTGTGGGTCAAATTTTCCAAAAACTTACAAGCAAAATACAAGCTGGAAGAAAATGACTTTCGGAATAGATCTATTACTTATAACGACGATTCGCTTTCTGAACTGGGAGCAAACAGCAGTGCAAAATTATTTCACCAATAGAATCATGTACTAGTTATTTCTTCACTATATGAGAAACGATTCTTCGATCATGTACCTGTGCATTGAGGCAGCGTGATACAGCATATTACTGGAAATCAATGCAAAACCTCTAATGCGCCCACCCTAACACATAGATTGGTCCCTTATTATTTCAGGCTCTTTTTAAACTTGAAAGATTGAGCAAGCAAACAAGTATGACAGCTAAATTATGCGATCACCTAAGTCTCTACAGTATGCTGTCATGTGATGGGATATTGTATGTGAAGTCACTGCTAACAAGATGAGAGAAGTGCATACTATCTAGGGGGAGTTAGTTTGAAAAGAATCGTTAAAATTTTCATTACAACTAAGCAAGTAAACAATACATGTTCTATTAGAATGTGAATATTTTGATTACACCTCATATGCGTTGGCAGATTCAAATCCGTTTGGTGTGCAGTTAAATCGAATATTTGACGGCAGACCCAGGTTCGTACTGTTTGCAGTAAGCTCGTTGATTTGATGGCAGATTTTGTCTACATTGTTTGCAGTTATGTGGATTATTGGATGACATACCTGGGTATGTTCTGTTTGCAGTTATGTGTTTCATTGGATGACAGACCTGTATATGCTCTGTTTGCAGTGATGTGAATTATTAGCTGACAGACGTGGGTCTCTACTGTTGCAGTTACGTGGATTATTGGTCGACAGACCAGGGTCTGTACTGTTTGCAGTTATGTGGATTAAATGGCAAATCTGGGTTAAGTGGATTATTTGGTACATATGGCTCTACACTGTTTCGAAATTAAGAGGAATATTTTCATTGTAGGATCTGTTTCTCGACCGTTTGCAGTTAAATGTGCAGTATTCATGGATAAATGCAGAAAGCCGCTAGGTCAAATCAGCAGAGATTATTGACACTAAGACTGTAAACAGCCAGGCCGTATCCACAGTTGACACTAATAAAAGAACCAATCACGTCACATCAGCAGAGATTGCTGGCACTAATACAGTAAACAGCCAGGTCACATCAGTAGAGATTACTGACGCTAATATAATCAGCAATGTTATGTATATTTAATTTGCTTTGGTTTATTAATTTAAAATGCATTATATATTATGGATAATTGTATTTTGTACTTGAGCTTGTCCAAAATCAAGTTTTTCTGTGTTCCTGACTAGAGGCACTGATGATATTTTTGTTTTGGTAAACAAATTATACATAGCTAATATTTTCTCTATGAATGTGGGTTAAGTATTAGGATAATTATCAATAGAAGTAAACAGTTATTAGGGTGTGGTCATGGTTATAGGAATTCCCCCATAAAAATACCTAGTCTACCTGATGGTTACCACATTCTATATTATAATTTTTATAACAGAATCTTCTAGAATAGAAGTTTTTGTTAAGTATCTTTTTAAAAAAATGCTAAAAATGACCTAGTTTTATAATCTTGTTTACTGGAAAACTTATTTATTCCTGCAATAACATCTAAATCAGAAATCCGTCTTATTGCTGTGTTCAGTATTTCATTTGGGTTGGAATTTATTTATTCAAATTATTAATTCACTGGAAATGCCAAGTGCTCATCAATAATATTCTTGGACAGAGACATCATCTTGGAATTGTACTCAATTCAAACATGGATATCTTGGATTACATGTATATTTTTATGATTCATCAACAGAGTTGGCACATCATCACATTTCAGACCACTGTTACATTAGAACATTCGAAATTTGAGACTACAGGCACATCAGCACCTTCAGCACTGGATCTTATTTGGAATTCCACTGGAATTTAATTAGAACTTTATTCATTAGGACTGGTGATAAAATGTTTTGGACTATTTGGTATTCAATTCACATTATTCTAAGTTCTTTTTAAATTTCTGCTTTGTATTCTATGGAAAATCAATTATCTGACTTGTTGCTTTTCACTCTTTTCTATTACTTAGTTGAAGACCATAGAGTTGTATAGCAATCAGGCCACATCAGCAGAAATAACTGACTCTAACACAATATGTAATCAGGTCACATCAGCAGAGATTACTGACACTAATACAATAAGCAGTCAGGCCACATCAGTAGAAATTACTGACACTAGTACAGGAAGCTGCCAAGATTACTGACACTTATACAATAAGCAGTTGGGTCACATCAGCTGTGACTACTATTACTGATATATAAGAATAAATTAATACAAATTGAAAACCATTTTTATTAACTGAACAAACAAAATTATACACATGTTGAAGCCCAAGTCACTCTTGTGAGGAAATTACAAACAGAAAGAAAAATATATTCATATCTTAGATATTACAATAGAAAATGATTTTTTTAATGGCATCATTGGTAATAAAAATCTAAAGCTGCAGGCATTCTTGTTGTTTTGAAGATTTAACACTGCCAATGATGTAGTTATATGCTAGTCCAAAACTGCCTTCATATGTGAGTAATCCATTAAGTTTCACATTGATGAAATGAATCTACGAGACAGAAAATTCAAATTTTAGAAGAAAAAAATCACATGAAAATAATGGATAAGACCCAAATATTAACATGCAACATTGTATATAAATTTTAATTCAAAGGCATATTTAAACATTATATATGTTGCTGTGCACAGTAATCTGGAAATTACAGATGAAGGCATAATGTCTGGCTACTATTTTCCAGCTTTAAAATAAAATCTTGGAAGAAAAACATTTTGCTTTAATTTCATTAAACAATACAAAAGTAACTTGTACAATGAAAAAAGATCAGGCAAAAAATGCCAGAAACAAATTGGACTAGAATTCAATCTCGTATCACATGAAGCTATGATATATACAGGTAAATATCTACTTGCTTATTTTTAAATGGGAATTATTGTACTTAACCTGTATACAAAGGTTGTTTTTATAAGCAGGCACTTACCAGTCAAGGTTTGAATGTACATCCCATATTTAACCAAGCTTTGTGCTTGTAAAACATATATGCCCAAACTGCAGACCAAAAAGTTAACAAAAGACCAAGGTGGGTCTGAGATCACTCACCAGAGTGATATCTGCCTATTAGCAAAATGAAAGTGAAGTTGGTTGCTGTTGATTGCAAATGTGATCAAAACCACTCTTTCAAGGTTTCTCGATCTTTGTTATTTCCAATGATATTCAAGCATCCTTGTCCAATACTGAAAAACCAGAGTGCCAGGTCAATTTCTCACCAAGCTGGTCAGGTCAGTCTTTTTCTTTATTTTAAAAAATTGATAAAGCTATTTGTATGTTTTCTATTCTTAGCAATGTGGCCATATTTGAAAGTTCATCAACAATACATTATAAAATTGAAAGCACTGAATGTCAGGCAAATTCTGCTTAGTGATACTTGAGAATGTAAAGATTTTCTATTTTTAGTAATGGCAGCTCTATTTGCATCAGTATAAGCTGCATAAAATTGAAATCAATATGTGCCAGTAATTTTTCTGTCAAATTTGATTTATCGGTGTTTTATAAGTAATTTAAAGGTTGTCCTGTTTGTAATGGTGGCCATATTTTACAGCAGATCACCTTGGTTTGTGAAAGCCCTACATGCCAGGATGCTCTCTGACAAATTTGGTTACAACCTGTCCAGTGGTTTTTGAGAAGTTTAAAATAACAATTGTTGATAGATACACAATATACAATGATTAGACAGTGGACACAGGTCATACCAGATGCTCACCTGGCCTGCCTTGATAGCCAAGTAAGCTAGAACCTAAAGAAAAATTTGAATTAGTTTTGCATTGACAAAACACATATACCATACTCACATCCAGATCAAAAATCTAAATCCAAAAACCAAAATTTAAATTGTAAATATTGCTATAAAAATAAATTAGATCATCTGCAAACAAACATGCCAACATTTTATTTGTTTACCTAAGGTAGTCTTTTGCTTAATTGCACCAACAAGATTTTCATTTTCCCAAAAAGATACATGTCCAAAAGGTAAAACAAATTTGTGAAAAACTGCTATAATGGTCTGAAGATTAATTAAGATAAGCTGAATATAAAAACTGCCTACCAAATTTAATTTGTCAAAAATGTGAAAAAGATTTGCCTGTCTACACATCAATATGACTAAGAATATCCCAACAATTTTGTTTCCTTTTTTGCTTGGGTGAAAATAGTTTCTGTCAAAAAAGCGCTTATCCAAAAGGTTTAGAAATGTGTTAAACATGGCCTGAGATCTAATCAGCTCATATGGATACAGCTTTGCTAGCCAAGATTCTGACACATTAACCCTACCTACACCTTGGCGGATTGTGATGATATTTCTGTGCTTCGGGTCTGTGAATTTCATTGGATGCGACGGCAAGCCACCACATCCAATCAAAATTAAGTTGCTCAAATCTGGACACTATTCCTACATGATCAAGGCAAGGGGAACACAAAACTTGAATGGACTCGTAAATAAGCAATTTTCCAGTGTTTGCACAAATACCTTTCACTCAAATACGCCTGTAATGACTTCTCTCTGGTACAAAGTCATATTTTCGATGTTAAACTTACAAAGTATTTTTCTGAAGACAAATGCCTCCACCATTTTTGGACAATATACAACTGCTGTTACACACTACTGGTTAGTCGGCATTACATACTAATAGAGGTAACTCACAAAATCCAATAGAGGTTGCTAGGACAAAGCACTAAAATATCTGCTTGATCCACCAAGGTGTAGATAGGGTTATCTTGGTAAGCGACGATGATATGGATACAAACACTCCATATACTCACTTACAAAAGTTGAGACCAACTGAAAACAACAGAGACCCTGATCTGCCATCACATAATGTATCAACAGAGTTTGTTCTATTGATTACTCATAGACTCAGATCTGTCAGTATGATATTGAGATGGAAGATCTGGGTAGGACTTGATATATAGGCAAGTTTAAATGGTAAGCAAGCAATTTTTAATTTGTCTTCTCAGTATGGATGGACACAATACCAAAATTAGAATGTCCCTGCTGCAAGTAGTGGTAGCATAATAAAAAAAAGCAAAATAACAAAAAAAGGTTAAAATAACACATGTATACAGTGTGCTAAGAAGAACAAAACCTGCTAAAAGTGTCACCCTGTATGACTTTTTATGTTGTATTCTACCAGTGCCCTAATTCCAACTAAAATAATAATACCTCACCTCTGTTGTTCTTGAACAAGATACAAAGTAAATGGTGAAAAATAATCCCCTTAAGTTATTCCTAGTTTTTGTGAATGGGTATGCACCTTTATTGTTTCTTTTATTAGGAAAAAGTACTTCCATACTAATACATGTGAAGCTATTAAGCAAATTAAAATATTAAATCTAACATTCAGTGCGGAAATCTCTCATTTTTAAACATATATTTGTTCCAGCTGGATATAGCTGCAAATTTTTTTCTACAAGGACTATTGTGACTTTTATTCAAATTTCTTTTAAGCCATATTGTTGGATTTGGTACTGTTCCTGCCAGTGAATCACAGCAATGAAAAACAAAAGTCCCTTGATGCTCTACTACCTAAACAGAATTTGATGAATTTAAGATGAAACCACTTCTTCTTTTCAACTGCTGAGTGTTGAAACTATCTCCAATATTCCTGATCATTAAGATTTTCAAATATTCACGGTGGCAGCCATATTTGATACAAAATCAGCACCATTTTCAGGACAAAGTACCATTTTCATTCAGGACAAAGTAGACACTATTGTAACACTTTTGGTGAAAATGCCATGTTGATATGCCCATCCATTTTGGAGAAAATATTTTCAGTATGTTAATTGTGGCAACCATATCTGACATCAGATTAGCACCAGCTTTGCATCGTTATTAGTTTTCTGGATAAAACCAATGTCAATATGACTTTCCATTTAGGAGGAGTACCAATAACAAGAATTTCAAGAAAGTTGCCATGGTAACCACAATGAAAGTCAGATTTACACCATAATTTCAAGATGGCCACTATGGTGATCATATTGAATATCAGACTGGCACCATTTTCATTTAGGATCAATAAGAAATCAAAGAAGACTTCCAGTGAAAATCCCATGCTGGTATGACCATCCTTTCTTCTGGAGTAGCAATAAAAATATTTTCCATATGGCCCACTGTGGTAGCCATAATGTATGTTGGAGCAGCTCCATTTTCATTTAGAACCAATTAGTCTTGGGGATGAATCTGTATGTAAAGTTTCATGGTAATCCTCCATGTAGTTCAGGAGAAACAGCAGTAACAAACTTGTGACAGATGGCAGGCCATCCAATAAGCTCTTCTGGTCAAACATAAAATATATAAATACAACTTAAACTTGGCTCTATCCCATCCTTAGAACATGATACCCATTATAAGGCAAGCATGGTCCTGGATTAAATTATGGTAAAATGATATGCATTATTTATTTTATTTCACAGTGGTCATACTTAGACAAGGCAGTATACTTTTTGGCAGCCATGGACAGAATTTAAATAAGTACTATGGGTTTGCATAGACTGACAGTATTTTAATGAGTACTGTACTTTAACAGCCATGGACACCATTATGAGTACTGTACTTTGGCAGTTATGGACACGATTATCATGAATACTATAATTTCCTTCCAGTGTACTCTTATATAGCATAGATGAAATATTTACTGCAGCTACATAATTTTTATGTCAATTATAGTGCTGATCCAAAATAAAGCAATCTGGATGAATAAGTGATATCTATGAAAGATAATCAAAATTAATTTAATAATCTGTCATAAATCACCAAAAGCAGGTCGTATGCAATCATCTCTAATTCGAAAATAGCCCAAAGAAAACACAGAAAATTCCTAAATATGTATATATACTCACACTGACCTACATACAAACTTCAAGGTTACAAAAATATTAAGTAGCTGTTCCTTGTGGCCAGCTGATCAAAAAATCTCTTGTGGTCTTTAAAGCCAGCTCAAAATGTTACAGGCATTTAAAAAAACCACAGCCTGGATGACCAGCACAAAATTTTGGAGGTCCAGAAACTTTATAAAGTTACACAATCTTCAAGTCAGAAATTTGGGAAAAGGGGACCACTGGTCTGAAAACACAACAGTTGGAATGTTTATGATTTTACTGATGTGACAGCTTAGAATCATATCTTATGTCAAGTCCTGTGTAATGTCAAGGAATTAATTACATTAGTCATAACATAGGCATGAAATGGTTTAAGATAACAGTAATCTATAACAACTTTATTATCATTTTATGTATATAAAACTCTTCTTCATTACAAATGAATAAAAACAAACACAAAATAATATAGTGTACATAAACTGCAAAATAAAAACCCAAACCAAAGAATATGTTACTTAGTGAAAATTACTGTTTCACAACAAAAGTGTTTGGTCTACACAAGCTTTGACCAGCATCAGAAAACAAAAAACACAGAACAAAACTTAATCAGTCATGTCAACTGCTGCTGACAATCAAGTGGTGCACAGAGTACTTTTTTGTGCAGGCTAGACAAAAGTAGTACATGTATATATTTATTTTAACTGTAAAAATATTAAGGAAAATATTACTTTTCCCATTTGTTTAAAACTGGTCTTCACAATAGTTGCTGCTGTTTAACAGAAAGAGGTGGACACCATACAACCATCATATCGTAACTCAGTGGCATTATAAACTGCTGTTTAATAGAAAGAGGTGGACACCATACAACCATCATAACTCAATGGCATTATAAACTACAACCTCACCAGTTTCCTTCTGAAAAATAATTTTTTCAAATGCTGATGCAGAGGGTGGAGCCCCAGGAATGTAAAGGACATAAAAATTATACTTTTGAGCGATTTTTATGCCTGACAAACTGGAAGTTATTTTAGATAGTACAAAAACTAAGAAGGGTGAAGGAGAACTGTGATGGTAAGTAAAGACTCATCTCTGTTTAATAATCATTTATCAGGATGATGAAGTTGTGGCAAGTAAAAAGTAATATCTTTATTAGTGATGTGCCAGGATGATTGTTGTGACTGATGAGACTGTCAAGGCACATATAGATAGCATTTTGAATCTCTGTCTTGAAAATATGGACACCTTCATCATACTGAATGTCATCAACAAGTATTTGGCCTCAGCTCGGCAACAGTGACCTAAAAAGAGATATAAAAAATAGCCATGAAAACCAAAAGCTTCATCTCCTGCATGCAATGTCGATGTCTGTCATATTTTCCAGCCACAAGTACAGTATTCTAAGGTGTGGACAAATTTAGGCATAGCCCCATTTGTGCATTTTCTGATGGTTTAATTTTTAGTTCTCAAGTTAAATTGATCTGAAATACTAACAATGATACCTAGGTTAACTAGGACTAGACAGAAATAAATTAGATAAATAAATAGTGAATGCAAGTATTACAAATATTTCAATGACTGAAATATTACTCTAGCTGTATCTTCTTAAGAAGACACTCATATGGCCTGGTCATTAGACCTTAAGAAGACACTCATATGGCATGGTCATCAGACCTTAAGAAGACACTCATATGGCCTGGTCATCAGACCTTAAGAAGACACTCATATGGCATGGTCATCAGACCTTAAGAAGACACTCATATGGCATGGTCATCAGACCTTATGTACTAAGACTGCTTAGTTTATTAATTTTGAGAAATCTTTCTTTTACAGACTAAAAATGGTATTGATTACTCTCAATAACCATACAATTCTGAAAATTAGGACAGCCCTTCCCAAATTGTAAACATGTATCTGTGTTCAGATGTCATTTCTGGTTTGTTGTTGCATCTCTTACACTGAGGAAAGAAAGGGTTTTGGTTAGCCACAAATCATTTGATAGCACTGGGATAGTAGAACACGCACTGTACACATTGCTCTGCTGCTCATTTGACATTATGTAAATTTTTCTAACAACTTTTATTGTGATATGCAAACATGACAAACAAAACAGCTAAAATAACCCATGCCCATTTATGTCATTCTGTTTGTCTGACAGTACAGGATCACCTTTAGATTTCCTAATAGTTTCTCAATCTGATAATTTTTTAAAATTATTTTCCACTGAAAGAGCAACAAAATTATGTCATGCCATCATTCAATTTTATTTTTATTTTATGTGTCATATTTTCCCAAAGCCTAGTGTAAACCATCTTAACTGATGATACAACAACTGAAAACTCATAATGTTAAAACCTAGTGCCTTAATAACAATGGAAGAACTAAAACGAGCCAAATTTTAATGCTGGAGAAAATAATTATTGTAACTGAAAGAAGTGAAAAAGGGTGGACCACTTGCAAAATAGTGGTTTGAACATTGGTAAAATGAATTTAGGGTTTTATAAAGGAAACAGTAAATCAGAAATGATTTCATATGCTAATACATGCTCAGATGATATTCTAATGTGATTTCATGTTTAATATTAAAAGTATATCTTTACTGCTATATAAGCTTGTTTTCAGATGAATGCATACATTATTTTATAGCAAGAACTATTAATACAGAATAGAATATATGTACGTTGATTGTGGTTATTTTTCTTTAAATTGTTTTGAAATGGGATGTTGGAAACTGGTCTTTTTGTACAAACCTGTTATGAGAAAACACCAGTCTTGCGAGACCGTTTTTTTGTTGGCAGAAGGGTCGGTCTCTCATAACAGGTTTTACTGTATTTCAGATATAATGCATTTATCCTAATACTGTTGCTGAAGGTTGAATTTGAATTCCTCAGTCATATTCAATACTCTGGTTTGAAACTTGATATTGACCAAAGGGCAACTGTCTACTGACTAATGCTTAACATATGTTCCCATGTATCGATGACTATTCTGATCACTAACTACAGTTGCCACCCCCATAAATCTGCAGTGTATCAGTAATCCAAGTACTATTAAACTTGAGTTATCTACTTACAACAATTAATTGCCATTTAAAATGTCATCATCCAAAGCCCTAATAATTTGGTAGTTTTAAATACTGAGAGCTAAAATCAACTGAAACAAGAATTAATAGTAGATGATGATGAATAATGAATGTGTTAGTTAAGGCAAATTAAAGAATAATTATAAAAAGCATAAGGCTTTTTGTCCTAGATCTGTATGACAAATCTGTGAACTTCCTCAACCTCAAGCCACCCATTAATATTCAATGATATAATTTCTCTAAATCATCTCTATACTATCTCTTGACCTCAAATATACTGGACCATAGCATTCAATTCCTTCTGATGACAATTTCTATTAATAAAGCCTTGGTCGTATCACTCAAACAACCCAGCAAAAGTAACATAACCAGCATCATTACAAAGAGGCTGAGTGATCTTGAAAGTGGGTAGCCTGTTGCACTAATGATGTAGGTCCCACCAAGTCAAACTGAACCCTTTGGGATAAAAAGACTCTCAGAGAATGTTCTATCAGACCTACAACCCCCAGCTCGATCGATGTCAGTTGGAGAACAGATTTGTTCACATGCTATGCTGGTGGTGACTGCAATAACCTCATAAGCTATGTGTAAGAAATTCAAGTGATCTTGGGTTAATTCTTTTAAGGCTAAGCAAACAACTCAGTGGATCCAGAATGAAGTTGTCCAAAAGGAAAATATCATCCCATCTTTGATTAGTAAGGAAAAGAGAAATCCACCTCTTTTGATTAGTTTAATATGTTTCAGGCATGTAGTACTTCAATAACCTGATGGGGTCCTGCTGATATCGTTAGGATGTAAGGTTGACTGAAGTCAGTGGTTTCAGAATGAATGACATGGAGCCAGTCCTAGTAATGAAACCAGGGACTGCCATGACAGGAACTCAACCATCGTGGCTGAAATGCAAATAGTTTGGATTGACGGAAAAGGAATGGCTTTCACTGTTCCTGCCTTTGAATGCAAGGGTGAGTAGGAAGCAGGTTGTATACAAAAGATGAGTCAGCAATGAGTGAGATTCTGGTTTCAAAGTTGCCTTATTCAACCATATAAAAACCCATGGACAATTCAAACTTGGCTAGATGGTCAGAAAGGTCTTTGTTCTTGTGTATGTTCTTCCTTCTATGATGGTGAATATGCCAGAGGTCCTAGAACAGTAGCCCTAACTATGATAGAAGCTGGCTTTTTCTCCTAAAAAGTCTATTGGGTATGTTAGCTATTTCTGTTGCTGAGGCATTTAAAGGAGAGATGTTTTTCTGCTCACACCACTTTAAGATGACTTTCCACTTCCCCTCACAGACTTTCTGAGTGGTGGGACCTCTTGTCCAAGGAGTTAAGGGCTTGCTTACATGCAGGTTCAGAATTTCTGGATTTTTCTGGCTTGAGGAGAACAACCAGGATTAGTCTGCATTTGGATTTCATCACCTTCTGAATAATCTCGATTCTGAGGTCTGGGGAAAGGGCACACACAATGAGAATGTTCAAGATCAGTGAAAGGACATCAACTGCTCAGATGTTCAGGTTCGAGAGTAAAGCAATGAGAGTTGGGAACTTGGCATTCAATCTGGTCAGAGAAAGTTACATTATTAATCAATCTTGACTGATAAGAATCAACTAAACATGGGTGTTGGTGGTGGTGAACAGGCATTCTTGTTTGAAACACTTGATTCTGTCAGAACAGCGAGTCCATAGGAATTAAAAGCCTAAATGAGGTGTTGCTGACATTAATGTGGATCTGTTGACAAAGGCACCACTAAGAAAATCTCATGCAATAAGGCAGAGATCTAAGGAGATGCTTCTCACTTGCCTTTTGAAAGGTAAAAGACAACAGCAGATGTGTCTCAAAGAGTCAGAATGCACTTTCCAGATCACATTGCCTTTCAAGATCTATGGCAATTGCCTTCCAAGATCTTTCTATGGCTTTTGTATCCAGGAGTTGGTGTGCATGACCACTCCTGAAGGGTCATAACATGACTTGCAGAGAAGGACAAGAGATGGGCATGCTTGAAAGTCATACTGTTATCTGTGTGAATCAAGATTTCCAGTGACTGATGCTAAACCTGAATGTTTGTTGTAAGCTATTAAAGGTCTTCCCATTTACTGAGACAGAGTATCATGTAGTCCAAAGCTTTAATCATTTGGTCTTGATGACATAGCTTTTTCTGCTTGAGACAGATGGATTATCAACAAAGTTCCAAATGCAGGCAGTCCAAGGTAGGAGGATCCATGGCTGCATGCTGGGGTTCCTGGGCTGATATTCATCTCTTCATCTGTGGCCTCACTCAATACATTTAAAGTTCCAAGTTTCTAAGTCTCATTGTTGGACTACTCTTAGAAAAAGACCTGGCAATCATTACAAAGAATCTGCTGTATAATTATGTGTTCCTGCCAGGACTGCATATACAAAGTTTGCTTAAAAAACAAAATAAAACATTATTTCATACACATGTGGTAAGCTTATTCATAATCAAACTCATCCAACATCCTGATAAGATCATTTAACAACTTTGATTAAAATGTTATGATCAATAGAATGTTCAGATAATCCAAAGCAAGATCGCCTCATTAGTATGTATGAATCTTGTTTATTATCAAAATCATCCAAGATCTTGATGATACAAGCCCATTTATTATCAAAAAATCATCCAAGATCTTGATCATACAAGCCCATTTTCCAAGACTGATCAACATTATCCAAGATCATGATGATACAAGCCCATTTATTATCAAAAAATCATCCAAGATCTTGATCATACAAGCCCATTTTCCAAGACTGATCAAAATCATCCAAGATCATGATGATACAAGCCCATTTATTATCAAAAAATCATCCAAGATCTTGATCATACATGCCCATTTTCCAATCAAAATCATCTGAGATCTTGATGATACAAGCCCATTTATTATCAAAATCATCTAAGATCTTGATGATACAAGCCCATTTTCTGAGACTGATCAAAATCATCTGAGATCTTGATGACACAAGCTCATTTTCCAAGATTGATCAAAATCATCGAAGACCTTGATGATACATGCCCATTTATTATCAAAATCATCTAAGATCTTGATGATACAAGCCCATTTATTAGCAAAATCATCCAAGATCTTGATGATAGAAGCCCATTTTCCAAGACTGATCAAAATCATCCAAGATCTTGATGATACAAGCCCATTTATTATCAAAATTGTCTCAGATCTTGATGATACAAGCCCATTTTCTGATCAAAATCATCTGAGATCTTGATGATACAAACCCATTTTCTAATCAAAATCATCTGAGATCTTGATAATACAAGCCCATTTATTATCAAAATCATCCAAGATCTTGATGATGCAAGCCCATTTTCCAAGACTGACCAAAATCATCCAAGATCTTAATGATACAAGCCCATTTTCCAAGACTGACCAAATTCAGGTCAGCTGAGTTGTCTCCTGCATGGTAACAAACTTAGCCAATCAGATTCATTTTCACCTGTTTAATATGGATGGATCTCACTCATTATTGAACTCATCTAAATTACTGAAGACACAAGTCACTATTCAAAATATTGTCAAAAGAACATCAGAAATATGGTCTCCTTGGCCAATTGGATGTAAGATCGCCTCATTAATATGTTTAATTCTCGCTCATTACTGAACTTGTACGAGATCCTAATGATAAAAGGTTATCCTCTAGGTTTGATCTGAACAAAATATGGCCTCCTGACTGGAAACAAGCTCAACCAATCCGATGGAAAATTACCTCATTAATATGCATAGACACAGTGATTATCAAACTCGTCTGAGACTGTGATAATCCCATGATTCAAGTTTCATAAAAATCAAACAAAAATATGACCTCCACAGTGGTAAGATGCAACTACTGACAGATGTATGATGAACAATGCATAACTCACAACAGATGCAGGGCTGTACCTTAAGCACACTTTGCTTTGTGGCCAAGTGAGTTTAAAAAAAAAAATGAAAGAAAACATTACTGTAATTTAAATTATGATCTCAAGCACCATCTGGAAACCTCAATTTATATCTCCATTGCATATGATTATCATATGGGCAACTAATGTACTGTATTAGGTTTGATTAATTTCTACTCTGCAGTTTAAAAGGGGGTTGAGTTATGTACGAGTGGATGGAAAAACAAGCAGACAAAATGACTGATGGCATCTCAATACTGTAGTATTACTGATATTTAATGGGAGTGAATAATTAACCTTTATGAAAAGCTGTCAGTGATTCTTGAAGTTAAATTAATACCACCTGAAAAATCTAGACAACTGATAAATGCTTTTGTAAAACAATATTAAAACCATATTGACAAAACACGGATTTAATTATTTCTTAAAATCCCAGATGAGTTTACCATTTAGATCATTCTGTCAATTAAATTTCTTCACCCCAAATTTAATGATAACATAATTATGTTTTGTTCTTTGTAAAAAGACTTACTCCAGTTTTCTTCGTAGATCAGTAAAAGTAGGCCTTTTCTCCATCTCCCATTGCCAGCATGCCTTCAGGACATCATTGTAGACATTTTGGGGACACATTTGTGGCCGGGTAAGCCTGTATTCCTTCACGAGACATCGAAGCAATAATTCCATTTCAGACAAACTCTTATACTGCTGTTCCATTTCTGGGAGTTTGGGCTCTTCTGCATCAGTATACACTTCCCATGCTGTGACACCAAAACTCCATACATCAGATGAAATGCTGTAAGACTTTTCCTTAAGCACCTCTGGGGAACACCTGTAATAATATAATACTCATGTTTATCCATGTTTAACATGCACCCAACTGCCTACAACCCTGACCCAGATGGCCAGCATGTCCAAAAAAATCGGGATCCATGCTGTTTCATCTACCAATAATTTTATGCAAACTAAAACATAACAGATCCACTTTTTATTCAGCCTGCCTTTTATTTAGCTATGTAACAAACAACGTGATTAACTTTGGGTGTGGACAGATGCACAGATAACACTAAGGTTAATCTAGGCTGTGAAAGCATGTACATATTACACAGAGTTTATCTAGGATGTGCACAGATGTACAGATAACAGTGAGGTTAATCTAGGGCAGACATAGGCAACCTTCTAGAACTGCTATGCCAGGTTGGTTCAATTGTTGAGTGCTGCATACCAGGTTATATTTGTCCCTTTAATTTATCTGTTTTAGTACACACAATACAAAATGGTGGCATGCCCGACTCATTGGAAAGGCACGCAGTACAAGTTGTACTGCGTCCCTTTCCGAGAAGTCAGGCATGCCACCATTGGCATTCACACTTCAGATTGCCAACACCTGATCAAATGTGTGGACAGATGCATAGACAACACTGAGGTTATACCTAGAGTGTGGACAGATACAATAATGGCATGCACATGAGACTTCAACATTGAGGTAAATCTTGGGTGTTGACAGAGGCACAGATAACATGCACACATACTTAAACACTGAAGTAAATCTAGGGTGTATACAGAGGCACAGATAACATGCATACAGACTTTAACATTATGGTTAACCTTGGGTGAGGACTGAGGTAAAGACAACATGCACATGAAACTTTAAAACTGAGGTAAATCTAGGGTGAGGACAGGCACAGATAGCATGTACACAGAAACATTATGGTTAATCTAGGGTAAGGACAGAGGCACAGATAACATGTGTACAGACTTTAACATTGACAAAAATCTAGGGTGTGGACAGAGGTAGAAAAAACATGCAGAGACTTTAACACTGAGGTAAATCTAGGGTGTGGACAAAGGCACAGATAACAAGCACAAATACTTTAACACTGAGGTAAATCCAGGGTGTAGACAGTGGCACAGATTACATACACAGCGACTTTAGCACTGAGGTAAATCTAGGGTATGAACAGAGGCAGAGATAACATGCAAAGAGACTTTAACACTGAAGTAAATCTAGGGTGTGGACAGAGGCACAGATAACATGCACACATACTTTAACACAACACTGAGGTAAATCCAGGGTGTAGACTGAGGCACATATAACATACACAGAGACTTGAACTTTGAGGTAAACATAGGGTGTGAACAGAGACAGAGATAACATGCACAGAGGTTTTAACACTGAGGTAAGTCTAGGGCTTGGACAGAAGCACAGATAACATACACAGAGACTTAAACATTGAGGTAAATCTAGAGTGTGGAAAGAGGCAGAGATAACATGCACACACACTTTAACATTGAGGTAAATCCAGGGTGTAGACAGAGGCACAGATAAAATACGCTGAGACTTTAACATTGAGGTAAATCTTGGGTGTGAAGAGAGGCACAGATAACATGCAAACAGAAACTTTAACACTAAGGTAAATCTAGGGTATGGACAGAGGCACAGGTAACATGCACCCGACATCAGAATGATTGCCATGTGAAGCTTCCACCAAGGTGGGCTCAGCATTACCTGTGAAACAGTAACTCTGTGTGTGTGTGTGATGGTTAGGGGTGCAGAAATTTTTTGTCACGATTAAGTTGTCCATGTACAAGCATAATGTGTGTCAAGATGGCAAATTTTATAGCAAATTATATTTCTCTGATAACTAGGATAACTTTCTTTCCTACCTCAAAATCCAGCCCTCACAGAAATATGGAATATATATATATATATATATATATATATATATATATATATATATATATATATATATATATATAGATATACACATACATGCACAAAGGAAAGCAACTCCTACATGTCAACTCCCCTTTCTACCTTCTTGGTGGCGAGAATGGTTTAAACCAGTTATTTTTTTCTCACTGAAGTAACACCTTCAAGGATGCTCACATGGCAGGTATGGGTGGGTGGGTTCTTTGTAATATTATCAAGTAAGTATTACTTATTGCAAAAACATAATTTACTAGAACAAAAATTTGTTTTCTCTGTCAAATACATTACCTGATCACATTACATTAAGTGAATAGGTAAGAGGAGGAGAAAATAATGAGCATCCTTCCCTTATCTGTGTCACTCAGTAGGAGTATGATTGCTCTACTAAAATAACACATTTCTTCTGATGTTATTTTAGTGCAAGGAGAAAATTTATTTATACACATGAGCAGGACATCCTTGTAGGATTCCGCACTTGATTATTGTCTCACCTCAAAACATTTCCCAGGCAAGTCCTGCAAATATGGCATAAACATGTCTCAGTCAAAGGTTGTGCATGAATGGGGAGTGGTCACTATCTGTGCAGCTACCACCAACCCAACAAAATTCAGTTCCCTGCTTAGCAAGGCCGTGCTATGCAAATTGAACTTGATCCCCCTTCATGCGATTGCTTGAGTGTTCCTTCATGGAGTTAGGAAGATGAGAATTAAGGAATTCTGATAATGAAAATCTGAGACCCCTGAACACATTTTGGATCACCTATCATTTCACAATAATGGGTGGTCCAAATCTGACTAAATGGGAGTAGTCTGGTGCCTCAGGTGTATTGTCAGAGGGCACAGATGATGATGTATCACTGATGACTGATGGAAGGCCTGCTAAAAGAGAAACTGTGTTCCTCTCTTTCCCCTCTTTGCATACCTGTGAAAATAGGGGCCTATGACCATCTATAAATTCACTTGCAGAAAAAAGAAGAAAAACAATGCCATTTCTGAGAATCACTGCTGCAAAATCTCTAGCAACTATCATCCTTTCACTTGTATGTTCCCTAACAGGGTCATGCAGAGATAGGAGACAGTGATGAATGTTAAAAGTTGACTCTTATGCATCTTGCTTTCTTAAATTTGATGGCATAACAGAAGCGGAAAACTGAAAAGGAAGGAGAGTATAGCAAAACAGCAATGACTGTTAGTGGCTCTTTCCTTTGCTAGATGACAAAAATTGTCAGATACGCAAAGTCACGTAAGGAGGAAGTTGATACAATGTTTCTGACTGGCATTGCTTTAAAGACTTGTCTGTGCACTTCATCTAGACAAGGTACGTGTGGAGAAAAATCTCTGAATGTTACACTTTATCAGTGGGGTGAGAAAGTTGCATGCACCAGTTGCCAATAATAGAGAAATGACCACTGTAATTGTACAAAGCTTGTACGTATGGCTGGAACAGTTGGTAGGCAGTCATAATGGCACACTAAGAGAGTTATATACTCCCTGCAGTCTAGCCGACCAATGCAGTATAGTCAGTACAGCCAGGCAGTTGTGTGATATATCGAATGGACTGCTCACCATCAGAGATAACACCTGACCACTGTAACCGTATGAAGCTCATTCAGACAGCTGGACCAGTTGTTTGGAGCAGTGTACCAAAGATGATATATGCATCATGCTCCTGCCATCTGGTGTGGTATGGTTGGTATGGACTGTCCATGTATACTGTAATGGTGAAATTGCAAATCTTCACACCAAGTGTTGTTTTCTTAGTCTTGTCATCATGCACGGATGGAATTAATTATTTTATCCCTCACTCATTGGTCGGGTCCTAGGCTTACTCCAACTGGAGTTAAAAAATATAAACACCATTTCTTCTAGTAGACATAACAATAAAGACTTTTGAGTCATACTGATCATATGCAATTCCAAGGCCTGATTGGAATTGCCTGTGCTTTCTAATGTATACTTGGATGCAGTATATTCTGATACAGTTTCTGTGTCTGCATGGGGTGGTGGGGGTGGAGAGGGCATCGGAACATCACCGAGGAGACTAATCAACGATTCTACTGTATTCATGGATACAGTATGTTGTGGTGCTATTATATGTCTTCATTTGGCCCAAGAGGGCATCTTGTCATCACCATGCAAGTAATCAATGATTCTACTGTATTCATTGATACAGTACACTCTGGTGCTGTTTCTACATCTGCATGAGGGATGGAGTCTGCATTTCAATGTCTCCCATGTGCCAAGTCTATGATTCTGATGTGAAGTGTATATTACAATGTACTGGAGCATGTTCATTTCTGCAGTCCTTGAACTACTTTTTCAAAATGTTCGACCAAGTATTTTCGTACCAAGGGCCAAGTACCACAAATTATGTGTGTGTACCAATGAGCAATTATATGTGTAGACATGTCTCACATCCATGCCTCCATGACCTTCAATCTTTCACACCAGTAAGCTGTCATCTCTGTAAATATGAGAAACAAACAGGTGTATAGAACAAATATATACATATATTTAAAAACTTAGAGTAAACCACATTACTGAAACGACTCAGAAGTGCAATGGTTAATCAGTGCCTGAAACTTTATCCAGTGAAATTAAATGGTACTGATTGAAATAAAGGTACGATAATTTCAAAAATATCAATAAATTTAATGGATTTCACAAGAATGTTGCATGCACCATATAAAACATTATGACTTATTGTACCACTGAAAAAGAACTGTGGATCAATAAAAATAACTTCTATCATTTAAAAGGATTGTCTGGAGGATATCTTAGCACATGTAGTGAAAGTAAAAACTGGATTAAACCAGACATAACAACATACACTTAGATGGTAGAATGGCAAGTTAACCTGTAAGAATTGCTTCCCATTGTCTATATAATAATATATGGACAGATAGTCATTTTCCATCATTCCAGGAGGGTTGTATTTAGAGGTAGCAATGTAGGTTATCCTAATATAATGTGATGAGGAAAAAGCACTTGACGGAGAATACAAAGTCCCCTCTTAATGAAGTAAAAACCCCATCTGAATGAAAGCTTTCAAAATGTTCAATACCACAAGCATTGAAATTTCAACTTTTATGGTCAGGGTCTACAAATCTAACAAGAATGGTCTATAACTTTTAAATCAGTTCTAGCATCTGAAAGGATGGATCTAAATTTAGCCCTTATGTTTCATCCCTAACGCTTTTCAGTAGGATATCCAATATCTTGCATGATGACATGATCAATTTGAAGTTCATCTTCACCTTTGATTTGTGCTCAGAAAGAAATTCATAATCTGAAATGATTTTCTCTGCTTTGCTGTGGCATATGCTGTCTTTTAACAGCTTCTTGTAGTGCTAAGTTTGGCTCACACTGTATTTATTGATCACTCTGTCTAAATCACTCTCAACTCATTTTTCTCTCAGATTTGGCCTTTTCATGATCAAATTTTAGCGGACATGTACTGTGCTTTGAACTTTTTTGATGTGTTAACAGTCTTTCCTTGTGATAACCTGTCCTTCAAATAATTCACTGGAGTTGTCTGAAATAGAGGGGTATCTCTTACATACATTACTAGATGTTATTGTTTTGATCTTCGCTTGCTTCAAGCCAATCATTTTACTCTCATTATCTTTTATTTATTCTATTCCCTGTCATAGTCAATTTTAATTTTAGCCAATTGTTACAACAATGTTTAACACATGAAGGAACTTTTTATTAGGGTCAATGTGACTTCTATATCAAACTTCTTCAAGGAAGTTAAATTTATAAAAAAAATTTAACTGGTGTGCAATCCTTTTTATTTTGAGTATTTTTAATAAACATTCGTACTGTTAATCACCCTTATATATTTTTTATTACCTTTTTACAATTTGCAAAGAACATTTACATCCCCTGTTAATCAGAAACCCTCATGTATTTCCACCATATTCTTGTTGTGTTTTTATACTTTTATCACTCGTTTTTAATAAACCTGTTCAACTATTCTTATATCTCATATACCTTTTTTTTTTTTTTTATATAGTCTTACAGTGCTGGTGCGCAGTAAAATTCACAATCAATCAATCAATCAATCAATCAACCATCCTTTCACCATTTAGTCCTAGTTTTATAAGAAAACTATCCATCTAGATACATTCCAAGAAAATTCATCATAATGGCTCATAGCTGTTTCAAAGAGTCCAATGACTGATTCAAAACGATGGATTATTCATGGAAGCCTATTCTCCTGCAAATAAAATTCTTTGTGATGTAACCATCAAACAATATCACCTAAACCAGTACTGTCTGCTTCCACGTTGTATCCACTCAAGCTGTAGATAGTTTCAGTCCTAATCAATAAATTTATGCATACACTATGTAAATATAGAATGCCCACGTATGGTATTGAGTGGTAAATATGAAGGGTGATTATTTAAACACTGCACACAGGAAATGGGAACTAATGTCATTTCAAGTTAAATGCCACAATTTACTTGCCCACAGACAACAATGCAAAAGTTGCTCATTTGTAAGAAAAAATTTCCTAC
>JAECUM010017936.1:0-20226 GCA_016617855.1 Megalonaias nervosa | reverse complement strand
CTTAGCTGTAACCTCATTATTGCGAGATTTAAACGGAACCATGTTAGGGATAAAGCCAGGGGAAGATCTGGAAAGAAAGAGGTACAGGGGAAAGAGGTTGTAGAAGAGGTATTGGCTGGGGAATAGAAGGAGCCGCTCCTAGAATGAGAGCTGATGAGGCCGTGAACATCGTTCAGATAAGGAAAGATCGAATACAGTTATGAATACTTAATTTCACTGGCAAATATTAAATTCTACAAATTGTTATAGAGAAACAAAATAAGGTGAAAAGAACCGAGTTATACTGGGCAAAGGTTTTACTTAATACACAGAAGTATGTAGAAAGAGTCCTACAATGAGAGATGCGATCAGCTGGATCCAGAGATCGATGCAACAATGTGACAAGTAAACAGCCTAACACAACATTCAAAGAAACGGTCAGATCCAGCCCACAAAAAGATCAACAAATCTCTAACTCCTGAGCTAATTCCTCATCAAAGCCTTACAATCAATCCAATACAGAATGTGCTAGACTACGAAAACTAAACAGTGAGCTAACCAAATAATATTTAACAGTATCTAAATAAAATAATTTATGAACCTCTTCAAAATATTTGGATATCTGTAACGCGAATAATCTTGAGATTCCCTGATACCACGACTGGAAAACTTACCTGGAAGTTCCGTTTTCCACTATTTTCATAATTGGCGTAAGTTATACGTTTCTAACTTGAAGAACATGACCCATACATGTCTGTCTTCAGAAAATTTTTTAAAGGAAAGCAACTGAGTTCATGTAACATTAACTCATAATCTTCAAAGCAATTATTACTTCCGGTTCAGTAACCAGTAATGTGGTCCGAGTCCAATATTAGAGTGTTTTATGATCTCTCACTTTGTTGGCGATACAAGAGTTACACCCGATCATTCGTGATATTGATTGAAAGGTAATTGTTTATTCTTAAGAAATTGGTCATTATGATGTGGATGCATATGTGTATTTCGGCGACATTGCACGGTTAGTAATGTGACATTCATGCTGATCTGGAAGTGAAATCTCAGATGCATCCAATTACCGCGAATGGAAGATTGAATCATAATATGCTATTATTATTATTATTATTATTATTATTATTATTATTATTATTAAAACGAAGATGATGAAGAAGAATGGAGGCCTGACAAATAATAATAATAATAATAACAACAACAACAACAACAATAATAATATTATTATTATTATTATTATTATTATTATTATTATTATTATTATTATTATTATTATTAAAAAGATGATGAACAAAAATGAGGCTTGACAAATAACAATAATAATAATAATAATAATAATAATGATAATAATAATAATTTAGTTCTTGTGAACATTCAAGGAATACTTAGATGAATAAAACGTAACATAGACATTTGCGAAAAAGTGCTTCTGCCTGAAATATTGACAGGATAGGCTGCCTTGTGAATATTTATTTTATTTGTTTGGACTGAATTCACAGAACTCTCAGCTGCAGAATCCAGTATCAGTCCTTAGGTGTATATTCTATATCGGTCCACTTTGATAGTTAGTTAGACTTTCACACCCATCAATTCATGGGACTCTACTAAATGTCAAGATGAGCTGTAATTGTTGGCAAGCGGAACTCTACTCGATGTCTTGTAATTGTTGGAGAGTAGGAACCTACTAAACGTATAGTTGAGCTGTAATTGTGGAACTCTGTCTGGACGATTTGTTTAACATGATTAATAAAAGAGCACATCTGGATTGCTTACTTAATATGAACAGCAAGTTGAGATACCCTGAATTGTTTGAAAGTCATACTCCAGAAAAGAAAACACGGATGAATGGACAGTAAAACAGACAAAGCCAAAAATATATTTTAAATGAAGAATCTTGAAGAGCAAAAGGTACGACTAAACCACTAATCCGAGTACCGTGATTAATGGAGATAAATGATCTGATAGGTATACTCAGGAATAAGAAGCTTGGATAATGGACGGGTGGAAGAATCTGAAAGAAGAAAGGAGTATTGAAACTGAAGAACAGACAAAAAAAAAAAAAAAAAAAAACATGTGGACCACTAGACCAATATGAATATAAAGTTCCACAGTGATGCCATAAACGCTTCAGACTTATGCTCCAGCAACGAAAGTGTGGGTAATTGATGCATGGACAGAAAAACGAACAAAATCATACATATGCTAAAAGTTAAAGATTTGTGAACAGAAAAGACGCATTTGAGTCACTAGTCTAATGAATGTACCACGTTGGACGGGATCGATACTATAAACGGTTTGAGTGTTGGGTACAAGAAACGGACGCGAATAAAGGAATGATGGATGTACTGAAAACGGACAAAAATATGAAATATTGAAATTAAAGAATTTCGAATAGCACACAGAAAATCTGTACCACTAGTATATGTTCGCTGAACTGTTTGAGAGATATGTCGCGGAAACTCTAATGTTCACGAACATATAAACAATCAGACGGTCAGATTGAAGTTTTAAGTATATGGCCAAGCTAATACATCAGGTTAGGGTTTCTGCGCACAATCCTAGATGCAGAATATATAAAAATGCATAACTACATATATAACTGAAAAAATAATTATTCGTATTATAACTGAATATATACACGCCATGCATCGTGGCAACACCCGGACGAGCGGAAGAAAATACCTCTCCCCAAAAAAGCGATCGAAAGAATGAATGAATATAAGAAGGACTCGATCAACGAATGGATACTGGTCCTTCGTTGACAAGGATTTCAGACATTATTGAGGGGGTGTGGGGGAACAGTAATAAATAAATGAATGAACTTACAAACAGTATTCAGGCCGTGATCATTTTGTTTGCCGCATTATGTGATATGTCTTTTATTTAAAAGTAAAGTGATTCTGTGGTGAACTGTGGTTAAAAACATCTGCAATCTTTCAATTTGAAAATATTACTTTTGCGATTCAATTTTAAATAACAATATTTGGTGATCTGGAAACTCGATCTGATATCGGTGAGTGAACACAAAAGGCGTTACTGGTAGTACAACTTAAGACGATATATGAAACAGAATATTCAAGTAATGCATTAAAATCTATAGGTCACAAAACATTATTTTACATTCGTTCTAATGATGGCAAAGCATATAACATATAGTATGCACCAAGGATGGCGCTGTAAACAATTTTATTTCCTTGTAACTTGCACGACAGATGTTTTTCCCCTCACCATGTGAGAAGAGAATATTACATCAGTATAAAAGCTACTGGCTACTTGAATTAGAAGCTCTTATAATGGTGCGGATTTGTTGGCGTGCAAGTTGTTATTTCCTCTGGGTTGAATTGATACTCAATCTCCTTTAAATGACCATCAAATATCGTGGCAATTTTAATGAAGTATTTTTATCCCACTGTTTGCAGACCATTATGTCTAAATTAAAAATCTATTTCTGTAGTAGAATTTACTCCTAAATCTCATGATTTACCTTCAAAACAAACGAAGATTAGATTGCTGAAACTTGTTGACATTATAATCTTCCTTGATGTAGGCTTAGTTTAATGTTGTGGTTGACTTCATCCCAAAGTGTGTCGATCATCCATCACTGCAGTGGTGTATTTATTGAACAGTTATTTGAACCATTAAGAACGTTTCTTGGGTAACTCCCAACATTGATAAGTAATGCAAAGACAAAATATTTCGTTTCAGCCAATGATAGATCGTCCTTAAAAAATAAAAAAAATAAAAAAAAAATTGATATAACAACTGTTCTGATATCCGAATTATGAACATTTAAAGGGTAATCGCTATCTGATTACAAAAGTATCAATTGTACCTAAAAGACAAATACCGCATACAAGTAATCTTAACACCATGGTCAAAGATGTGGGGTAATATACTTAAGATTTATTAGTCTTTCCTTCAGAACCAGACGACAATGCAATCGCTGCTGGACGAATCATTTTTCCACAAAAATAAATATACTGCTTTACAAATATGTGTTATTGTGTGTACCTGGAGAATATTGCTATTGCACTCATCGAACGCTGATTTATTGCATAATCTCTTAAGACAGCAACACAACTTTGCATTTCTTTGACAGTTATGTTCTCACACAAACCTTTTTATTTTCATTTTACTTAACGCTTTTGTTTTGAATAAAATAGCTGAATATTTCCACGGCCGATCTCTCTTGAATACATTATGCTCTTAAATGTCAATCACTTGCCACATCAAATAATTGTTTTTCTATTTTGAAAGATTTTGATGCTGCTGTTGCTGTCTTAATTATTCGGTCGAAGTAATCTAAGTACAAGTTTTAAAGATGGTGCATATCTCAATATTTATTTAATTTGTCATCTCATAAAGATGTTTCATGTCCATGTCTTCACAATGAACTGCATCACAGGACGTGTTAATTCTGTGGTTGTACAATTATTTTAAGAAAACCCCAGAACGTGTCAACATTTTATAAGTTATTCTCAAATATTGCACGATTTACTAGCAATACATTTAGGTATCCATAGCGAAAAGAAAAAAAGGTAGAATAAGAGCTTTTTTCTCAAGTAATTACCACAAAACGTCTTCTTGCTATGTTCGACACAAGCACTATTTTATTCTATTACATGCAATCACCAGGAGTCGCATGCGCAGTGATTTTTAAGTCTTGCTCAGAGATCGCAAAGGATTGTTTTCTTTGTTTCTTGTTTTCTTGGTTTTGTTTTCTTTTTTCCATGTCCAGGCCTGTCGATAGCATCATCTTTTATGGTAAAATATAAAAGAAAAGTAAAATGAAAAGAAACAATAACTAGTCACAGAAAGAAACCCATAAAAGCCTCTTTGAATGGTTAAGTACATTAACTTATGCCGCAAAAGAAGCAAATTTGCTTTCATGTGAGAATCTCTGTTTTAGAACATATCCTTCGATAAAGTTCTTTCACATTGCCAATTAAGCTATCGACCGGAATGTATAGGAATCCACCCTCAATCTCATTTTCGGGGTTTGTGTTTGTCCATGATATGTAGGGCAACGACCGCCATCTTGCCACGGCTTCATATACACGATACCATGGACGCCTGGTTTTGAAGTTTAGCGGGAATATTTCAAATATCCCAGCATGTTTTGGGAGGAAAAGCGTATGAGTCATTCCCGCACCGTGGACTCCAACCAGTATGTCTGTCTCACTAATCCACATCAGCTGATCTTCCATGGGTGCCGAGTCCATGACTCTTCCAGAAACAATGGATTCTGGGATGAGGGTCTTAAGCGCTGCTAAGACTTCGCCTTCATTGAAAATTTTCCTCTCAGCATTACCGTGACGATCTCCGATTCTTGAAATATAATTCCTTCTAATAATCAATGTGATTTTTATCCTTCTGCAATCCAAACTCGAGACATTATTTACGCCATTCTGTTGTAAATAGAAATCTCGAAATTCTTCGAGGTAATGTACCTTCGCCTCCTTATATTCAGCTAAGGGACTGAATCCTTCTTTGATTCCCCATATCAGACGTTTAAATTGGACCGGGTGTTCAAAATGTCCTGCCCTCAGAACCGGTCCAAATACTTTCCTCCACGTATTGTCGTATGTGAATAATTCAGGATGTCCATCTACAAGTAGGAGTGACACCTCTCCAGGTTTTTTACTGTACAGCACCATCATAAGAAATGTATCGAGGCAATGCATCATGTATTGGTGAAGGTTCCAATAGTCTCCTCTCGAGATGGCAACTGTAAAGTTCGAAATAACAGTAACATTACACTTTTCTTTGGCGTCTGAACCACTCATTGGTGCGTAAGTTTGTTTGGGTATCAAAGACAATGATTTGTAAAATGGAACCGAGATACCATTGACATATAAACCTTTTGTGTCGTTGCACCTTAGTGTCCAGAACCCTGGTCGAATTACCCAGTTACTTTCCTTGTCCAGGTGGGACTTAATTGCTTCTTTGAACGTCTGACCTCCTTTCGAAAAAGGACGGTTAACATATGTTGTATCCATAATAACATCATGAAGTTCGGCAAATCTGTTGCCGTACAGGACAAGTGAGTTGTCGCATGTTTTTTGTGTATTGTTTGTTTGCGTCCATGTGTATACCATTCCTCGCTTTAGCGTAAAACTTGGATCAAAATATGCATATCGGATCTTGGTTTGAGTGACTGGTTCTGTAATATAATATTGTCTGAAACTTTCGAAACATCTTTCTGTCCAAATAGCCTTAATTGCAGAGATCCTCGACATTAAGAAGCCATTAATGAGTAATTCTTGTATTTTATTTTTCACTGTCCGTGCGTACATCAACCCGTCTTGTAGAAGGAGGACTAGTACCACACATACAAAGACAATGGCCAACAGGCGTACTTTCCACTTCATGATTTTCACAGACCGGCTCAACTCTCAGTTCCAATATTTTTGCCACGTAATATAATCACCAGCCGTCTGTAAAATGAGCAGATATTATTTAAAATATAATCAAAAAATACAAGAAAATAGGATCAAATTAAAATAGAGGTGTAAAATAACCATGAAAACTCCTAACAATACAGTACAATATATGCAGACCCGGCTAGTTACGTGTGCGACGTGCGCGATGCACACAATCGCCGCCAGGCGCCACCGCCGAATAATATGTGCCAATCCTTCTGAAAGGCGCTAAACAAAGGTTTGGAAAGGAGCCAAACATTCATCGCACACAGAAGAAAAACACCACGCGCCGGGCCGGAATATATGCTACGATTGAAACGACCACTCCAGATAACTGCTGACGGTTCGAGTATTTCCTTGTAGTATTAAATTTGAACCCGTTGAATTTTCACCCCACCGGGTCTGCTTTTGATGTTGAAAGTTGACCCAGGGTCAGTTCTTAACGTTGAATTTTGATTTTCACAGTCGTTGAAAACTGAAATCAGCGTTGAATTTTGATCAGATTTCCCGGTCATTTTTGACGGATATTGTTTTACGTTCCGCATACATGGGTTTATGAATCGTCAAAAAAGAAATGTATAGTATGTATAAAATCAACAAAAGAAATGTATTGCAGTACACGCAGTAATGAAATTATGGATATAATTATGTTCCTTATTTGGAATGGATATAATGTAATTTTGTTTGTACTTAGCCCGCTGCATTCCATCAATCATATCAGAAGTACGCAGTTTTCTAGGCATGACAAACTATGTTTGACGATTTATACCAAATTGTTCAACTATAAATGAACCTCCTCTAGCCTTAACCAAACAAAATCAACTATGCGAATGGACTTAAAAAGACGACAAAGCATTGTTGAAAAACTTAAACAGGACTTAATAAATAACAAAATAATAGCGTATTTCGATCCTAATAAGGAAACGCAATTAATGGTAGGTGCAACTCCTGTCGGTCTAGGCACATTATTAACTCGAAAAAGTTATTGCCTACACCAGTAGAGCATTTTCAGGTGTGGAAAAGCGGTATTCACAGGTGGAACGTGAAGCAAAAGTTTGGAGTTGTGAGCACTTCCATCTGCACCTGTTTGTTCAAACATGTAAGCTAATCAGTGACCACAAGCCAACTGGAACACATTTTCAACAATCCAAAATCCCTACCCTCTGCAAGGTTTGAGAGACGGCGATTCAGATTACAAGCATACAATTTCAAAGTAGTTTACAAACTAGGTAAAACAAATGCAGCAGATTACATTTCGCGACACCCAAGGCTGGAACTGAATGTTGTAAACAGTCTGAAGTTGCAGAAGCTTATGTTCAGTTCATATCTGTAAATGCTGAAGGTATCGCGGTACCAATTGTTTTTCCATAGACCTCAATGCTATTGTTTGGTGAAATAATTATACTTTCTAGCGTACTTCAGCATGCGTATCACACATTGTCATAGAGAACAATGCTAGATTGTCAATTTGACAAGGACAGAACCAGGTACTGTATTGCATTTAAAAGAAATAGCTCTGCAGGAAAAAAACAGGGTTAAGAGTTGCCAGTTAGAACAGATGCATTTTCAATGATGTGTATGACATTTTTAAAAGCTCATAAAAGTACAAAATATGATCTAGATATGAATTAACATAATCTCACATGTTTCCAAGAGACTCAAGATTTTTTAAGCCAGATAGAAACTATAACTCTTACATAATGCACCAATCACAGCTAGTGTTGCCGTTTATATCTGAATACAATGTTCCCTTCACCTTAACGACAGAGGGTACCAATTGTATGAAAAACTTGGAACCAGCCTGGAAATCAGAAAACATAAAAGAGAGTATATATGGGTTTGTCTGGTCAGGATTGGTTAATAATGTAAATTATCTTTTAGAAAAAAACAATCTTTTGAGAGCTTGTCCTAGTTGTAAGTGACGAAAATATAGAGACATTGTTTTATTGATCGAGTTACAGTCCTTTCACAGTCTTGAGTTTGGAACACAAATTATTGAAATTAGCCCCCGACTCTTTGGTTCGAAAGTGAAAGCACATGCTTCAAACACATGCAGGTCCAAAATATGCTCATATCCTTTCCTCTACACAGAATTTGACATCCAGGTTTCATCTATACTGATAAATATGGGTTTGATCATGAGCTCCCTGAAATTTTAAGTTATTGAATTTTTAATATCATGGTGTTAACTATGGGAACTAAATTAGTACCGTGAGTCCTTAAGCTATGCCCACCTGAGTATTATGTCAGAGTACAGGCTCTGGACCACTTTTCGTGGGGTCACTTGGCTTTTTTACTACTTTTTCATGGGTAGTCACTCAGTCGCCAGTGTTTCTTGTGAAACAGTACATTTTGATCTTAGGGCGATGAATTCAACTATGGGATCACCATTGTCTTCGTCCTTGTACTTTCCAAGAACCTTTTTATTATCTGCACAGTCAAACGGGTTATCCTTTGGATAATCACTGAGGTTAAAGTATTGTAGGTGATCGTGCATATCCTTGGGAAAACATCTTCTGTTTGAATCTCATAGATGAATAAATCGGTATCCGCCATGAGCAGATTAGCTCGATCTCCGTACATCGACATGATAAATTGACAATGGAAATCGAGCTTGAAGATTTTAGAAAGATCGAGTACAGCGTCTCCAACGGAAATAGTTTTATTCAGTTCAAGCTTGATTTATCTGAGCTCGATCTCGACTAACTCTTCTTCAAAGATTTTCATGTGCCTGAAGACATCCAATGAGACAAATTTATCACGTCGTCGCACGTCGTTAACGATTTCAGTGTTTCTGCGTTTTCTTGTGTTTTTAATGATCTTTCCGAAGATGCTCTTATTCATGAGTTTGAAGAAATCTTTTTCGAAGTCCGCGTTAACTTTGGTTCGTTGTGATGCATTGACGTCAAAATAACTTTTCATTCACGGAGCATAAATAAACTTGAGAGCACGATAAATTTTGCCAAGCAACTGTCCGTGTCTCAGCGTCTGATCTAGTAAACGATAGTGCATGATGTTCTTCCTCATGTAGAGTAGTTTTTTTACCTAGGTATCTCCAAGGCCAAACTTGCCTTTTTGTGCTAGTTGTTCTAGAGAGAGCATCTCATTGGAGACTAATAGTTGTTCAGCGCAGAATGGATAATCGTTGTATAGATCATGTAAGTGTTGTGGGTAGGTCATGTAAACTTCGACAAAATAGCCAGCGTCGTCGACATAACAATCAGAACGTTCCTGCATCAACTGCTCACCAGATATCCAGTGAAATCCACCTGTGGAGATTGTTGGCATTTAGATAAAGGATATATGTGGAAGGTTTCTTGGGATCGAAGTTGTACATATATTTGTTGTTGACGATGGCATGCTTTTGGTGACGACGGAGATTCGCCCTCGCACCATCTGCTCTGTAAACATAAACATGTCTGGGTCGGTGAAAAGCTTGAGTTGCACCTGACATTCTTTAAGTAGAACGTCCCATGATAAACCGGGTGATGAAAAGTACCACAGAGAATCCAGCTGATAATGTTTCTGGCAGGTGTCTCTGTAATGTTTAAAGAAGTCTGCGAGTAACAGCACGTCCGTTTTCAGATACTTATCGTGGTAATCGCCAAGAGTCTGACAACCAACGATTTTCCAGACCACGAGTGCTCTGTCGTATTCGCCGTCGGTGATTTGTTCTAGGTAGAGTGAGGAAGAAAAGGTATCTTTCTTTGGAAGAGAAGTTTCCTGGAACCGTGAGCAGCTATCGATGTACTCATAAGGATAAATTACTTTTTGTTTGAGTAGATGTATTTTGTCTGGATTGGTTTAGTCGAGATGAATAAATCCGGACAGTTTTTAGCGAGTTCGTCTTGAGATGCTGACATAAACTGAAACGAATCAATCAATTTAAAGGGTCCGATCGAGAACGACATGTGCTTTTCAAAGTTATTGGAGATGCACGTGATTTTGTTTCCCACCGGCTTTAGAAGTTCTTTGACCTGCGGATGGTTTATCGCTGCGATGATAAAGTGTCCGTCGTACCCTCGTAAATTATGAGCCATGACTGGAATGAAATGGGGATCTTTGAAATGGAGGTTTCAATGGAAGTGAGCTGCACCGCGATAACGTCCAGTGCTGAGGCAGTGATTTCTGATTTTTTTGTCATGACGTTTAAAATACACTTCACAGATATGATTACTCTGCCGCGACATCCGTTTCTACACACGACTTCCTGACGTTTCATTGAGATGCTGAAACTGTGCCTGAACAATTTCGAAATGGCTCTGATGATCTTTACTTTCCAACGTAAACTTATCTATCGTCGACAGTATAACACCATTTAGTTTGAAATATTCATGAGTAAACGTCAGCGTAAAGACGTGCTCAGGACATTTGTCGAGCAACGGGCGGCGTTGTGTCAAAAAGACATTGAAGATAAAGTGGGTCAGCAGGTGTTTTAGCATGATGTCGCCTAGGAGTTTCTCAAACCCGTCACAGAGGCATTAGCCAAACAGCTGGAAATCGGTGCTGTTCAACAAATCAGGCCCCTGGAAAAACTAATGAATCTCGAGGAACAGCGAGAGGATCGGAGCAATGCCGCGCGGGAAGCACTAACCAGAATCGGCAAACAAGATCAAGCTAAAGAGATAGAGGAGTATCTCAGAACGACCGGAGACCGATTACAACGTAATTTGAAAAAGCTTAAAAAAGAACAAACGCTTAAGGAAACATAATTTTTAGCCCAGGAGATTCACCATCTGCTTCGATTTCATAATCTGATCAAAATCCATCCTAATCTTAAGTCGTATGGCAGCACTATACTCAGACTTCGCGATTTTGTCAATCGTACTCTCAGCGCTTTCTACATCAAAACCACAAGCAGAGACAAACCCACAGTGACGCTTGCATCACCTATTACAGGAAGCCTGCTTGGAGTTCTATTCTCCGATCAAGTGAGAGATCAGGCACAATCACCGGCAACGGCTTTTCCCACATCGACTTTGCCGTCACCGTCTGCACCTAAACAAGTTAAAATAAATGACCTACAAATGGGCTTATCCCTGCCGACATCACTCAGGCCTGTGGGTCTGACTGAAAGAAAATACCCCCTAAACACGTGCGTTAATAGCACCTAGTGAACCTACACAGACTGTGGGTCTGTCTTCTCCTGATTCCATCACTGGGGAACTCAAAAGATTTTACCAGATCTTGAGAACAAGGTGAACGCACTGACTATATATCTTGCGGCAGTTGATAATATGATGTCAATTTATGGATTAAAAAGTTTATGGTGAGACAGTGGGCAACTTCTGAAGGACAGTACGATTTTATCACTGCGATTTTTAACGCTGGTGTGACTTTATCACACTGCCATTAGTATAAAAAAATGTGTTCGAGATTTACTCCCGATTACTTGAGGCCGAACGATGATATTCCTGTCAGGAATTCCACGACGAAATATGAGTATATGGAATATCAGGATACCAGTATCATTAACATCAACGCGAGTACGCACAGAAAAATAGAAACACGTCACGAGGATGTGTATTTACTTCCACACAAAGCTTTTCTGGAGATTCGAAGAAAGATAAGCCTTCGGTTGGAGGACGGGATTATACCGCTAATGCTCAGACCATGCTGCAGAACTATGGTTGGTTATCATTTAAATCAGCACAATACCAGCTCAACAACCACACTGTCTAAGAAATCAATGGTTATTTACCACAGGCTAGCACGATCCTGAATTTAATGTTGTTCAGCGCTGATTGCATCCGATCGTGTGGTGGTTCAAAGATACCAAAAGTACAGCATTTGCTCGCCACGGCTGATGTGCTTCTAGATGCTGGTGCTGCTTATGCCGATGCTCTCAACGGAGGTAATTTCAGAAATGATTTTGCTTTTAAACGACATGGCAAGTACAATGTGGGATTCGCTGTACGTCCATCTCTCACCGATTCCAGTTGAGAAATTTCAATGATGCTTCCTCTGAACAGCATTTTTGGAATATGTCGTAATAGCCGCAGGGTCTTCAGAGGGGTCAAACGTACGCTGATATTAGAAAGGGATTCACCAACGAAGCACATGTACAGAACGAGTGAATTTGGAGCTCCATCAAATGGTCAGTTCACTACGTCATGGCTCGCCCTGTGGAAGCCTAACATCATACCTCCGGCTGCTCACATGCTCGAATTCGAAGCTACCTTGGCTCCAGTTACCACAAACCTTTACTTTGAACAAAACCGAATTCGCATGCAACAAATCGCTCAAGCACAGGTGACCACGTCGTGGAGAGTGGCCACGAATTCAGACATGTTTTTTGTGGTATTTCAGTTAGCAGTACGGCATGAATATCAAAAACTGGAAACAAACACATATTCGATCATTTAAGCTCATCTCATATTCATGTTCGTATCAATTCCGGACAATATCCAGAACTAGAATTAGAGCTTAATTTTGCAACAGACACGATAAATTATTCATGTGCGTACATGATGCTCATGGAAGCATGCAAAAGAAGATACAGATACTGGCAAGCAGTTGTCGCTGGATGACTTCGCCACGCTGTATCCCATTCTTCATTTCATTTCAATGTTTCTAATCACATTCAGAATGTCTCATAGATTCCCCAGACTAACTCGAGATCCAGCGGACTATTGCATATCCTGGTGCGAATTATATCTGTTATGCGTTAGTGACATCGGATCGATTTATGGGCTTGGATGTGCTTAATGAAAAATGAACGTCATTGTGTAGACAACGATCAATTGTCTAAGAAATATTATATATCAAAATGCCTCAGCAACGCAGTCAGACCCAGGCCAAACACCCAGCAACGCCAGACCAAACAGCAAGCTGCTGAAAAGACTGTACAAATAAACATCTCAGGGGATTCTAGTGTCAGCGCTATAGACCCATTTGTTACATGAACGCTTAAAGAAGCCTCAGGAGAATCCATCGAAGGTTGTTTTTAAGCGCAAGAATTACAGAAAAAGCAACCAAGACGTGTTCAGGATAGAAAAAGTCCTTTAAACCAAAGGTAAAAATAATCTCTTGTCAAATAGATGGATTATCCGGACACATTTAACTCGTGGATTCCGACGGCGGCAGTTGACATACCTAAGGAACTTAGTGCATGAGGCGATAATGCTTCCGATATAATTTTATCATAACCTGCTGACACCTTTTACCAGAGACTGTTTGACACTTCGCTGCATGCTCTGAAAGTCGCATTCATAGAAAACACCTTTCTATCCATTAAAGTGATCATCTCTTGAAAAAGTGGTCCAGAACCACCCCATTTATGCATTGAAGTAATCCCGCCTGAAAAAGTGATCCAGAACCACCACTCTATTATACTACTTACCTTGGGTTGTATAATTGATACCGTTATACCTGTACCCAAAGCTATGTCTGTTGAAGAGATTAAGATAGCTACTTTAGTTGACTAGGACCTTCAGAATGTTATCAAATCGATAGAGTCTGCAAATTGGAAACATAAATACAAACAAAACAAATCCTTTGAAACATTTACAAAGCCTCAGACATGAGCTCACTATCGTTCCATTTACTAATAGTGTTATCCTAATGTATGACAGGAACCTACTAATACCAAAAGGGCTACAAAACAAGTTGATAGAGCTAGCATGTCAAGGCCATTAGGGCATAGTCAAGACAAAACAACTTCGTGAGAAATAATGGTTTCCTGGTACTGACAAACAAGTAGAGGATTTTTGTCAAAATTGTATACCATGACGGAGCCGCTAAAGCTAACAGTTCTACCAAACAACCATTGGTGTCAAATTAGCAAGGATTTCAGTGGCCCTCTTCCATCTGGAGTATACTTAATGATACTTGTCGATGACTACTCAAAGTATCCAGTCATGTAAATTATTAACTCAAAAGCTGCAAACACTGTCATCTCCCAACTTGACAAGATATTTTCAATGTTCGGAATACCAGAAGTTGTAAAAACGGATAATGGACCTCCATTCAATGGACAAGAGTATATAAAGTTTGCACAATACATGGGATCTATGCACAGGAAAATCACGCCTTTATGGCCTCAAGCTATTGGTAAAGCAGAAAGGTTTATGAGGACAATTTATGAGGACAATCGGAAAAGTAATTAAAGCAGCTAATGCAGAACATACAAGTTGGAAACAAGAAATGTATAACTTTTTATGCAATTACAGAGCCACACCTCATGCAACTACCAACAAATCTTCCGCCGAGATGCTACTTGGACGAAAAGTTAGAACTAAATTCCCAAGTATACAAATCAAATCAGACGAGAACAAAACTAGAAAAACAGATACTGACACAAAGGAAAGGATGAAGAGGTATGCCGATTAAACTCGAAAAGCGAAGTCAGATTTCAGATTTGGAGACAGTGTTCTAACAAAGCAAGATAAGCTAGACAATTTGTCAACTCCATTCAACAACAAACCGTAATAAATCATCAACAAAACATGATCAATGATAACAGTTGTTACATTTCGGCTCGTTTAAAGTAACATAAAGAAAAGAGTGACTACAACAAGCTTTGTAAATGTTAACAAAAATAATTTATTTCCCTAGAAAACACGGTGAAAAGGTAAAAATATGAAACAAGAATTACGATTTACGAAGAAGATCCAAAACTTTGTTCTAAAATTGTGAAAACACATACGTCCTGTGAATAAACAGTTCTAAATTGAAGTCTGAATCTCAATTCCGTTCCAAGATGGCGGATGATGACGTCAGACGAAAGTTAAACACAAATGTCCAGAATTTTCACTGTGAATCAGAATTTGTATTGTTCAGTTCCAATTTAGAATTAATTTCAGCAAATGTATTTGTCCAAAGCCAGTTGTGTAGTTCTCCAGGGAAAATAATTATTTAAAAGGTAGACGAAGTACAACTATCCTCAATAACAAAACACATGTTATTCTTCATACGTACGAACGAACAACTCTTTCCAGCACAAAAGAATACCTTCTTCTTAAGGTATTTAGAAACTCTATAAGATACTATGATGTGACTCTCTAAGATGTTAAAATATGACTCTAGACTAGTTCGCAGGTACCTGAGTATTTTAAAGCAAACTCATACGTCATTTCATGTACAAGCATGAAGAAATCATGGAGATTTCGAAATATCGCCAACGTAGAACAGAATGTCAACAAGTATTATTAGTAATGACCGTGGTCACAACCAATCATTTACATAGCTATTTCCGACTGTTTACCTAATATGACAAAACCGTCATACAAAAATCGTGCTTACGCCAGTCACATTTACGTTCTAAATAAACACGATGTTTCTAACAAAATATCAGCCCCTGCGAACATAATCATCGTCATAATAATAATTATATTTAATGATATAAAAATGAAATAAAAACGAAATAGAAAGAATTAGAAAGAATTCAAATTTTAAAACACATGTAATTTAACTACAGGGTCGTAACACAGTGAAAAGAGAAGACCATCAGATCACTAGAAATTCGTCATTCTTCAAGACAGTAAAGATTTCTCCCCATATTCCACAATCGGACGGCGAGACATTAGATACAATAAATCAAAAGAAGGGTGGAGATGCGTGAAAACACATATTCAACATCATACTTAACATTAAGAAGATCATCACGAGTCAGAAAACCGCCAGACTACCCGAAGGATTATGTGTGTGCACAATGATGCAAAACTTTAAGAAGCTTTACCACATGCGTTGTGTAGTTATAACATCATATTTATAAATAGTGTAGTATGTTGTAGTTGCAAACTGTAATGTAGATCTAGAGAGTTAATTACAATCACATGTGTATCTCATCAAATGGCAATTTAGCTGAACAAGCTGAAGTTGAACTCTACCATCAGCAAAAACGCAGAACATTATTAGAACGTGGCCGTGGGATCTGTAAACCTATTTTACCCAGTTCTACGTTGACCATTTTGTACAGTATCCGATAAGACGCAAATTGATTATACTCATGAATTTCTACTATCTGAATTTCTGTTGTTAGAATATGTATTATTATCATCATGATTAGTTCGAAACAAAGTAAACTGATTTTCAATTTAAACACATAAATTTTAAGTCTGAAGGAAAAGGAGGGATGTAGTGTTCTAGAAGCAGTGCTATATGGTAATACAGACTTGCCCACTGCTGCATCGGCAGCTTAGAGATCAGAAATATGACTGATATGTAGGGTGCTAGATGCAGGTCTGATAAATCGTCAGTTATAGTATGTTGTGCAATAAACATGTAGAAACAGAACCCCTTTTATTTTCAAAACCTAAACAATGTAATGGATAGTTCCGACCTGTCAGTAAAACAAGGCAAATAGACCCGAAAACAAATAGGCACCGATTTCACTGCGTGTTACGCGTTGTATCTGCAACATTTGCTCACACACATAGAGTACGCTCGATTCCTTTTTTATTACATTGCAGATGAATTTGACATATTACGCAGAAAATCACTGAAATTTTATTTGAAAAATGGTTCGCCGTTGTGTTTCGGGCACATGCGATGCAGATTATCGTTGTTATGAACGAATTCAAGAAGAAGGATTTTTTTCCTTGAAAAATCTTCCCAAATTAAACAACAGCATGTGGAAAAAAATGTCTGCGTTGGAAGTGATACATTATTTATAACTATATTTCGTATATAAATATACACAACTGTTTTTAAATGATATTATTTGTTGTGCTTGTGATAATGCTGAATACAATTTTACACTAATTGTATGCTTGTGTTCGAATTGTATGCCATATTTAAATAATGATATACATGCAATATAGAAAATGTGTGTATTCCTTGCTGTTACTTTTTGTGTTTTTATTACCTTGGTTTAAAAAAATTTAATTTAAATATTGGAATCCAGCATCAAAATTATTAAAATTTTCAAAATTGAGCATTATAACTGATGTCAACTTGACAAAACACAAACCTATACTTTAAAAATTGGATTTTTACGTCGATTATTTCAAAATGTTAAATCTAATACCTTGAATACAATTTTTGTAGTGGAAGGTTTTAACCAAATTTTTTAACTGTATGAAGAGGTGAAACTGTAATAAAATATTTCTGTTTTTATTTGGCTTGAGACTATTAAAACAGCAAGCTATGTGCTGCCATTTATTTAAATCTCTGTCGTGCTGACGAGGATAAAATTGATCTCCTGCAAATTGCTAATTTTATAATACCTGCAAAATGTTATGACATCAATAAAGTAACATGAAACGAGTCACACTAATTGAGGATCAAAGGTAAAAGCGGATGCAAATATATCCCCTGTCAACTTGCCTGTAGTGGCTTCTTTCGATGTGTCATTATTATTTCCTTCTTTTATATGGGGTTCAGAAAAATGATCGTTTTACTTGGAACTGATACAACTTCAATTTTCTGGTTTATCAATGAAACCCTTACAAAATATTTGATCCGTCAAGCTGATGATACACGTTCACGCGGCGTAAAGAAAGTAAAATATTCCCTTCAGTCACTCAGGCAACTTTGTATAAATTGTTTATTTATTTATTGTAATTTTAATACTTGTTTTCCTAAACATAATAAAATCTATTAATTCTAGATTTAAAAAGTACTTGGTTTATTCTTATAAGATAATTATACCTGTACGATATAAATGTAACGGATGCAAACACATTAAAAAAGCTTTATTCTAAATTTGTAAAAAAAAAGAAATGAAACCATGCTAGAAATTCTGATAATTAATAAGTATGCATAACTTTGCAAGAACAGAAAGATTTTGCTATTTTGTCCTCTTCTAGCAAAATGTCTTCAAGTTTGTCATGATGTTCGTTCTTCCTCATGGATCGCAAGCAATGTGCTGCAACTTTGACCTGATTTTCGCCATCGAAAATCCTAATATCATTCATATATACATGTGTGTATTAGTCCTAGCCTTTCTTTGACGTACCATCTGAAAGAATTGTGAAATCAGGTAGGAAAGTGTCAGAAATATTTTCTAGAATATGTCCATTGAATCTGTAGCCACAGAAGTCTGACGTTTTATCAATAAAGTACGAAGAAATATCTGACAACACGAAATCACCTTATCGGTACTATAAATTAACACAAGGAGTGCAAGCGTGACCCCAACCATCTGCTCGATTCGAATTTTGTCACGCGTCTTCTATCGCTTCAGAATCGCCAAAAGACTTAAAAGCTGCACATGTCCATTCAAAATGCAGTAACGTACCAACGCATAACTCTCGGACGACCATCGCATGAATCATATCCTATGAATTAACCTTTATTTTTACCATTACGGTCACAACATTTTTCTTCAGGACACCATCAGGTGGAAGTAGCCGATTTCACCAGATTCTACTCTGCAGTAAATAAGCCTTAGGGTCTAATACTCGTACCGATCACGAGCAGAATCTGTGATATCTTTCAATACAACCCAATCCAGCATCCGCCTCGGCTTTAATATTGGAAGTGTGATAACGTCATCAACCGTCATTTCTACTATCCTAACTTTAACTAGACATTTCTATTCAGGAAATTTATATAAAATTATCATATGATACAATCTGAAATAATAGGCAAGTTAAACATTTTATTTTGTGAAATTACTTTCAAAGTGTTATTCATCCCATGGCAGAATCGGCTACTTCCGCCTGATGGAGTGATGGGTTCGCGCTTGCACTCCGTGTGTTGACAGAATGTCAGACTCTTGCGCTATAGCCGATTCTGCCGCGGGATGAATAACACTTTGAAAATAATTTCACAAAATAAAATGTTTAACTTGCCTTTTATTTCAGATCTGTGATCGATGCGAGTATTAGACCCTAACGCTTATTTACTGCAGGGTAGAATCTGGTGAAATCGGCTACTTACGCCTGATGGAATCATGTAGAAAGGCTTTGTGACCGTAATGGTAAACATAAATGTTCATTGGCCTGAATAGATTCATGTGATGGTCGTCCGAGTGTTATGCGTTGTTACGTTACTGTCTTTTGAATGGATATGTGTAGCGTTTTCAGCCTTCTTGCGATTCCGAAGCAATAAAAGAAACGTGCCAAGGGCAGAATCCAGCGGATGGTTGAGGCCACGCTCGCACTCCTTGTGTTAATTTATAGTACCGATAAGGTGATTTTGTGTTGTAAGAGATTACTTCGTACTTCGTACTTTATTGATAAAGCGTTAGACTCCTGTGCGTAGATGTACAGTCTCCGAAGATAAGATGATATGATACAGAATAACACTAATATCATCTTTCTCAAACTTTACACAACAAGCACGCCCAAAGATGTATGTACACATATTTACAAACATACCAACCTGTGTTACGTCTTTAGACAGTTCATGCTTAATACGGTTTTGCGTTCATTTCATTTTAACGCTATCATAACACAAGTTTAACACTGAGTGGCTGTGTCAGGCTGACAACCTGCCTGGTCGATACTGATAACAGAATGAATTGGCAGAGAATAAGATGTCAGAATGAACGGTTAAATATATACGTTGAGCTCAGTCTAGAGGCATAACATGGAAGTATTGTCTGGTTTAGCTACACGAAGAAACTGTGATCTGAATGCAACATGTACAAGTACACATGTATTTGATCATATAAATTATCTACCCCGTATGATTTCATATATATGTTGTTGTTGTTGTTGTAGGGTTTAACGCCATTTTTCAGCACAAGATAGGCTATACATGGCGGCCAGTATAATTGGTGGAGGAAGAACCCTGGAAAACCCCGGGAAGAACCACCGACCCACGAGAAGCTACTGGCAGGCTTTCTCACGTGCCCACGTTAGCCGAGCCTGAGACTCGAACTCACGCAGACAGAGGTGAGATGGCAGTGATCCGTAACGGTGAGCGC
>JAECUM010017935.1:0-41302 GCA_016617855.1 Megalonaias nervosa | reverse complement strand
AACATTATTTTGTACAAGTTCACACTAAAGTAAAAAAAAAAAAAAAATGGGAATCCAAGTGATTAACCCGTACCGTGGGACAAATATAAAACACAAACGAGATAACACGTATATAAACTAATGTGATTTTTAGTGCCTTGTTAGCCACATAAGCGTATGAAGATGTAAAACGAAGAAAGAGCGAATAAAGAATATTGTTAAACATGCAGCCGAATGCATCCCATACATAATTAACTCAAAGGTTGATGAAACAAAGTGTAGAGCCCTTTTCTCATTGCTCTAGTCTTGCTATACGACGATCTGTACTCGACATAAAACCTTTTCCAACTCCAAAAAGTATAATTGACCAATAAAAAAAACCAAACCAACGAATCATCTGGCATGTTTAAAATCTGCGGAAAGCGTGTCTCGTTTTTAAAATTCCACACACTATTTTTAGTTGCAAAGAGCGGCAATTCTCCAAAAATGGCACTAACCGAACTGGACGACCTGAGTGGATACGACACACGTTTTCAATAGCTATGGACTACAAAGATGACGTTGGTCACATCAGTTTAGAATTGAATTTGGGGAGGTAACGCAGCTGTAGTAATAGTGATAATAGAAAGGATATTTCATCTATGTGAAGAATGAATACACAATGCAGATTAATCAAATTTGCTTAGTAAATAGATCTGTGAGGTAAAATAAAATAGTTTCAGCCTTGCCAATATTAGATTTCAAACTGAGAAGCAAATATTTCAGTGTAGACTAAAAGGGTATGCGATTAGTAATAATTTATAAATGTCTGTTAGTTTGTTCTCCTCGAATCTCTCCCTAGTTCTGTACATCCATTTCTTTTGTCTATGTCTCCATAAGTACATCTTTGATTCTACTGATTTACTATATTCTAATATAGATCTGAAATCCTGGCGGTCTTACTTCTGCAGATGTGATCCGGTATCAGTCCAGTTACCTATCTTTGTCAAAATGGGACTGGCCTTTGACGAAATGTATCTCTGCAACAAAACGTAAATATTTTATTCCATTAATGTTGACCTGCCGATTTTATCAAGCAACAATGGGAAACTGTACATGATGATCAAGTTAAAATTTTGGTAAAGAAATTTAAACTTAATTCAGAGTCTTTTCCATGATACCCTGACGTTTTAAACACCACTTTATAAACGCTGATTACAGCTGACAAATAGATACAAATCGGGCAGGTACGTGTAAGCAGTTATCAACTAAATTGTACGACCACTTAACATAATATACCACTTATGCTTATCTCTGCACGTGCTTTTGCATGCATTCATTCAGGCAGTTAAAACCGTTGGAAAAATCTTCAGAGTAGACTTTCCCGTGATAAGTCATAGTCTTCAAAATTTTATTAGTGGTTTACATTGACAATGGAGACAAGAGATATGTAAATGAAATTACCTAAAGATGTATATCTGCATACATGCCGATGATTCAGCAGTTACCGGCATTCCCAAAGCAATCTGTTTCTCTTGCCTATTTTCGTGTTGCAACAACAAAAACGAAAACAAGATCTTGCCTCTGGTGGAGGTTTTTTAGCCGGAGACGAAGACGAGGCAACCAAGAAGAGAATTGGAGGAGATTGAAAGACGAATGGGGTAGATCATGATATGTAGATGTTAAGAAGGGATAAAGGAAAATTGCAAAAACAGATGTTGTCTCGTTCAATCAGACCTCACGCGTGACTCTGAGACCGTAACCATTCAAGGGTTTAGTTAAGGCAACGATGAAAACGAGGCTTACAAAAACTTTAGTAAATTTTCTGATTGGTTGGCAGATTTATTAGTGTTCATAATAAAATAAACCTTGGATGACATAAATTTACAATTTTCATATTTGTTTTACTCTTTTGGGCAGATCACATAAAATATCTTTATGTAATACACATTTAAGCTTCTGCTCGAAAATATTACAAGCTCACCAAGTATTTAAAAGTAGCAAGCACTCGATGCTTTGATACGTTCTACCATCTCGAAAGTACATAATAAATATGTTTTCAATTATCACTTATACACAAAAGTTCTAGTAGACATAAATGTATAGATGGACAGAAGAAAAAAATAAGTGAGCGAACCTACTGGTAACAGTCAACTGTACAGACCTTAACCACTCAGTCAGTTAAGGGTAAATCTCTCAGTTACTTTAGAGACTTGTTGAACGAGACTGAAGGATTACGTAAAAGCCTCGTTGAACGAGACTGAAGGATTACGTAAAAGCCTTGTTGAACGAGACTGAAGGATTACGTAAAAGCCTTGTTGAACGAGACTGAAGGCGAAGGAAGAGTTGGCCATCTAAGAAAAAAAAGTACAAATGGACAGAAAGACAAATAAGTCATACATTGCCGAAAGCGAGTCATTTGAACATATAGATTCCTATAAACCAGACTCAAATGAAAACACCGAGAAAGGCGGTAGAGAAGCTAAATATACTAGGGCTCGATTGCTCTTAAAGCGACTCTTCCCTTTCTGAGTTTGTTTCTAATTTTAGTGAAGAAAGGTAAAATGAAAGGTAAACGCAGGCTGAAATCAGGTATCACATTCAAGCCCTTCGATAAAATTCAGATTCCTCAATGATATCTATGAGCACGATTCAGTTTCATTATACCAGGAACGTCATTCAGTATATCCACTCTGTTAATCGGAACTCACGACAGGAAGATATCATCATAAGAGTAGCATAAGATTTTTAATAGCATTTTGAATTTCTTGAAAAAGTAACATTACCGTGTTATTGCATAGCTGAGTATCTCCGCATTTATCTTTAAAACACATAATGTTTTGTTATTTAATTCTTCGGAGAAAATAATGTGAAAGAACTAAATATGCGTTCTGTGGTAAATATTATATAACGTTCGGGAAAACCGAATATCAAACGAAAATTGAATAAAATTACTTATTTCAGGCTTTATTTGAACTCAGATTAAAACTTCCGTCACGTTTTGTCATACTTCGAAATATATATATATATAAAAAAAAAATATGCGCAAAATTTAGTAAAACGGGCCACTCTAGGGAAAAATGCCCCAAAATCTTACCTTGTCCTTTATAATTATATTTTAGTACCGAAAAGTGTGATACATTTGTTATAATCTTATAATTCGTTGTCGCCATATCCGATGATTTCAAGGATTGGCATGTACGTTTTCTTGTGCGCAGTTTTATTAACTGAATTAGCTTAATTACCCGTCCTAGGACGGAAGTGATATTCAACATGAAAAATAAAGAAAGGAGAAGCATTAAAAAAGTTGGGATGAGCGAGCTTCAAAGAAACATTGAATCTAAAAATACAAAAAAGTATTAAAAGAGGGATGTAGCAGCGAGTTGCGAACTCGCGACCTCGTTTGACAGCCGGGTCACACAGAAGGACAAATGTGGGTGTTTTTATATAAAACTAGATTAATGGCACGTCCTTAGACGAAAATAAAAAGAAATATAAAAAAATAAAAACTTGGGGTGAGCGAGTTTAAAAGAAAATTTGAAGATAAAAATACAAATATATATATAACTGTTTTGGGGGCCTTCGCTAGTTTCGAACTCCAGACCTCTTTTTTGGCAGCCGAGACACACAGACAAATGTGGGTGTTTATATATAAGATGGTGTGAGTACACTTGTTCCTCTAGGTGACAACAGGTTCTGAACAGTCGTGCGATATAATGCTTTTCTTGCATTGATGCGTAAGAAAAGGTGTCGTTGTGTTTGGTTCTAAGTGCATGTCAGAATATGTGCATATGTATATCAACCCTTCTCGGAAGTTACACCATGGATTTTGGCCATATAACTTCATATGAACGCAGCATCAACTGTATATGGTAATTAATTTTAACCGATAGGAGTACGTTGATTACAGTTATTCCAAATAGATAAAAACCAAGATTTAATTAACTGCCACTTAATTAAGCAAGTTAACTTTGTTTAGGTTCCAGATTTCACCAGAAAATGATGAAGTCGAAGACATTTCAAAACCAGTTTGAAAGAACCGCTATAAATATCCACGAAAGCACACGCACATGTGTTTTCACACCATAGTGCTCATATTCATATAGCGGTCACTGACGTTACCGATGACTAACTTCCCTTTTCAAACTTCATGTGTAGGGGGTTAATTCAAAATTGTATTTTGATTAACTATTTGTGCATATTTGTACCCAGTGCAATTTATGCACTCCTTCGAGTAAGAGTTACTTACAATGTACGGTTACTGCAGTACTTATATGAAGTCACATGACCAATAAATATGGCGTAACGATCATAAAGGGCACATAAACCGCAGAATTGTGCATTAATTCCGTAACTCTTTCTTCAAAACAAAACTGACAAATACCTGCCAGATTCCAAAGTGAGGAGTAAAAGAGAACATTCTGGAAATGAAGTTTAAGCCTTCAGCAGCACTTTTCCACGGGGCGTAATCCATTTCAGAATCTAAATATGACGTCATGCCCAAGGCCAGTTCGTAGTCTATATATCCAGCACGTGCTAAATTAAAAGCGTCATCAATCAAACCTGATCTATCCGCTGGTGATAAAATCTAAAAAGAACAAATTAGAAAATAGAAAATATGAATGATGATCTTTTCCAGGAAAGACTATATATCAACAATCATCAGGGGTGGATCAGGGGAGGAGGTTACATAACCTGCGCCCCCTACCCCCCAGCGCCAGCCATATATAATGAGCGCACACCAAGCGGTACGTTTCTTAGACAAATTTTTCTTCACAATTAGATTCTTACAAATATTCCACGGAAACGCTTAAAATGCAAAAGATTGTGAGGGCTTCCATCACACAAGTTACTTACATACTGGCTTATGCCCCCCCCCCCCCAACGATATTCATTGATCCCTGGTTATTTAGATATTGTGATATTTCCTTAATTACGATCATTATTTATCGTTATTATGTAACCAGACAATAAACTCCGCATTCTTCTTTCTACGTCAGATCCACTACTCTTTCAAATCATCTTTGAAACCATTAATATTGCAAATCTTAATTTGATTTGCTCTGGTGGAATGCAAAGATTAAATAAATCATATTAAACTGAGGAGAAAAAAAAGCAGAACTGAGCCTATCTTTGCCTCAGGGATTAAGATTTGACAAGAAATAGGTTCGATGTGACTTTTTAACACTATATCTTTCCATGAATTATGACCTGTTTATTTCTTGCCATGTAAAGCTTCCGTTTTCGCCAGGGAATTTCCTCAGCCATGACGACCCTGTATAGTTTCCGCTTACCACCCCTCAACCCCACCCTTCCAGGCAGCTTGTCCCCCCGCCCGCCATATTTTAAAACGAAAAGTATCAAGGATATAATAAAGTATACAAAACTTACTAATTTCATTCATTGATTTAGAATTTCTAGCTCGACTGTCACCAAGCGGCCCCAAATATTGTCGTCTTCTTCACGTTTCAGATGTTACGTGTAGGTTCGTACAAATGTAACAAAAGAAAAGAGTGAAGCCAACAAGCTTTGTAAGTTTTAACAAAAATGATTTATTTCCCTAGAAAACAAGGTAAAAAATAGGAAATAGGACTTACGGTTTGTGAATATAATCCAAAATTTAATCCTAGGATTGAAAAATATAAGTCCTATCACTAAACAGTTCTAATTGAATCCAGGTTCGAATCTCGATGAAATTCCAATATGGAGGCGATGACGTCAGGTGAGGTCGTTCTACTGTTGGCAACAGATCCATCCTCGATTGAATCACAGTTTATAATATTTCCGTTTAGAATTCCAGAATAAATTTCCACTGAATATCTTTCTTCCAGAACTTTTATAAATATGAAGCACTTGTGTAGTTTTCTAGAGAACGAATTATTAAATTCCAAAAAATAAATCAATTTCAAAACAATCTGACATCAACAGTTGAAACACCTTGTACCCTCAAGGTGTAAAGATACGACTGGACTAATCTACCACCAATTGGCTGTTTTAAAGCTCGATTTTAGATTACATGGTGGCTCACGTGATGGATTACGTGACCACTAATTTGAACATCGCATTAAAAAAAAATTATAATTTCCACGCACGCCTTAAAAGACTTAGCGAATCTTACTATAAAATTCAAGTAAAAAATTGTTTACAAATTAGAGCCATCACGTAAGCACAAATATGACCTTGGTAATAGCCAATCGTTTTCATTTGATGTTTACAAGATCTATGAACCAGGGTGAACTAAAAATAGTGCTGAAGTAACCGTACCTTCTAATCGGGTCAAGTTAATTTTCCGAAAAGAGATTCCAATCCAATGAAAATAATCATTACAATAAAATGTAATGAAACAAAAATAAAATAAAAAAGAATTTAAAACTAACACACAACTAATTAAATTACATATACGTAACACAGACCTAACGGAATTTCAACGCTATCACTGCGTCCATATTTGTGTGGGCGAGTCTGTGATTTTCATAATAAAGTAATGATGTAGTTCATAGTGTTGCCATAAATTTCCGAAACACTGAAATGTAACGGTATATTTTTCCTCTTTTTTCAAATTTATGTGGAAATATTAGAATTAGACATTGCATACATTGGATGCAGATGACACTGCTTGCCTTCTTTCTATGCATGCCTTGACTCCACCCTTTCAATGAAAATGGACTCTTCTAATAACCGGAAAATGACATTGAGCCTGATCCTCGTTTACAATAAAACTTCCGTTTGGTTTGAAACGCGAAGATGCCAATGTTAGGGACGGCTTGGTGACAATTTAGTAAGAATGTAAAAATCAATGAATGAAATGAGTAATTTTTGTGCATTTTTTGCATCCTGGATTCTATTCGTTTTTTTTTAAATCAGCATTGGGGTACAAGCTGCGGGGCGGGGGGGGGTAGGTAGGTGGAAATTATAGTTTATGTTCATAGTGTAATACATACCGAAACGTGGGGTCAAACAGGGACTGGGTTAATGAAGCGTGAACGATAATAGACTGCTGCAGAATGTCAATATGCTTCATATGCTTTTTTTTTTAGCAAGCTTTAATAACCGTTAGGGTGATACTTGGCCATTCAACATAATATAGTGTCTTGTCTTTTCGCATTAATTCTATCTTATTTTGAAAGTGTAATTGAAATATGTGCATTGACGTTATAGGCAATATACATATTCGGGGCCTTGGGTAATCGATTGGTCTAAGGAGCTCGCCATTATCGATCACTGCCATCTCACCTCTGTCCGCTTGGATTTGAGTCTCGGGCTAGGTTAATGTGCGTATGTGAGAAAGCTGCCGTGGGTCGGTGGTTCTTATCGGAGTTTTCCCCGGGTTCTTCCTCCACCAGTTATACTAGCCACCATGTATTACCTATCTTGCGTTCAGAAATGGCGTTAAACCCAAAACAACAACAATAACTACAACAATATGCATATTAAATTGTAATCATAAAAATATCTACAGGTCGCTTGTGCAAATATATGTAAACCTGGATGAATGGTATAAATATCAAGAAATCCTATACTCCAAGTTAAAATATAACAAATTATTGTATTGTACACCTACTGTTGTTTAATCAATAATAATCTTTCAGTCATGTCAGGTGTCTGTTATAAGTATATACTGCACAGTTTATAAATCAAATTCACAAGTGAATGCTATACTGGAATCCAAAAGATCCATATTGGATGGTGAAAACCCACCATGCACCAAAGGGGGAGAAATGTTGTCGCTTGATTCCTATAGTTATTTCCCTTGCCAAGTATTTGCTTTTCGTACATTCTTATAATATCTAGGATCTTTCATACTCTACATTTCTTTCACAATAATAATTCTAGTTTTGATATTTATGTAAAATTGTCATCGCTTCGACAAAAGCTACACACGCACAAACAATCTTAAAAAATAAAAGTTCAGCATATCTTGTAAGAAACTACGTCTGCAAATGCAACAAAATAGTGTTTATAACTGGATTAATCAACCCCTCCCCCCCCCCAAAAAAAATGTTTAGAAAATATGATTGCTTTCTCATTTTGGTTTTTGTTTTAGATATAAATAAGGAATAATTACTCTCATAGTTTCAAATTTTACTGAAGAGTAGATGTATTTATTACACATTTTGGATTCAGAGGAGATGATGAATTAAAGCGAGGAAATAAGCCCCAATATTAGATTAAGAGCATGACAACTGTGGTAGCAACAACAACAACATCAATAACTACCCCCACCACAGCTATGCAGCTAAAATAACATCATAATCATCATCAGCAACAGCAACAACAGCAATAATAATAATAATAATAATAACTAATTAAAACAATCGTCGTACCAGAGACATATGCACGCGTACGTACGAGTGCCTAGTTAAACACAACAGTGATAAAATAACACAAACCTTTACATCGGCAGAGTATGGAAAATAAATGCTGTATTGAAATATACATAACTTTTTATTATTGAAATTAAAGTTGTGCATGATAAATAAGATCGATCTCTTAAGACTAAAAATATCCACTGATATTTTATTACTTTAGATTGTTTTGATCGCATCGGAATGCATGCTGAGTAGCTTTTCATGAACTGAACATGCATATCTAGGGTTCTGGTCACAGTGGCAATAAAAAGATACCGCGTTAGCTTTGCGTCTTACTTACTGTTATGTTCGTTTTAAGCGCTTCCGGAAAACGTCTCCAAATTATATCCGGATAGTTCACTCTGTAGTAACCCGCCTGGTTCAAATTAAGTTTGATCCAGAATGTGTCAGCACTTGAGTCCAATTTTAAAGAAAAAGACACTGAAACAACAAAAGATATTTCAGGGGCGGCAAGAAAAGTATGAGACAATGTGAGATAAAAATAAAAATTACGATAATTTTTTAATTAGGTTCACAAATATATCACAATCTGTTGTAATCATAGACCTCAATGTTGGATTGCATGGGACCATCGCAGTGCATTCCATTCTGACATGTTGAAAAGGGCATGGGACATACGCAGTGTGTTCCATTCCGACATGCTGAAAAGTGCATGGGACAAAAACAGTGTATTCCATTCAGACGTGTTTAAAAGTGCAGTGGAATATTACAGTGTATTCCATTCCGATATGTGAAGTGCATAGGACAATAGCAGTGTATTCCGTTCAGGTATGTTGAAAGGTGCATGAGACGTGTTTAGATGCCTGTTTTAAGTACCCTTTTTATCCTTGCTAGAAATATTTAATCCATAAAAGATATCCAAAGAATGTGACTCAACTCCTGTCACTTTCCTGTATATTGCCTTGATAGTTGAGTGTTGGATGATGAAAGTAATGAAGCCATGTCTCCTGCTTTGGGGCAGGAAGAATAAAAACACAGAAAAAAAATGAATGAAAAATAAAAATGAAGAGGACACAACAGTAGAAATCCTCTTGTTCATGATTGAAATCATGGCATGATTCGAGATACATTCGATTACAAGGAGCAGTCAGTGCCATAGAAATGCTCACTTTAAGGTCATCGGTATAGGTCCAGATGAGCAGTTGTAATTCAAACCTAGAAGTCATGTTGGTCGATTGTGCTGGGGGAAAGACTCTCACGCTATGAGTTTCCGAAATGGTCACTCCGTGTGTGTGTGTGTGTGTGTGTGTGTGTGTGTGTGTGTGTGTGTGTGTGTGTGTGTAAAGTTACACAGTCGAGGGACCTTAACGAACACAGCCAATTTACATTCTGCCTGATTATAGATCAAACTAATTATTCGTATGAATTTTCATTAATTTTCCAATTTACGCGTATGAATAATTTTCATTAGTGTCAGGTAGAATGTATAATATTATTATGATTATGGCGATGAAGAATGTTAAGTATTTTACAGAATGTTACACGGAAGTTGGGTCGTATGTTGACGTGTTAAAAATATTCAAACTTAAAATAATGGTATTATAGTAAGTTGTCTGTCGTAGACAGTGACATTCTAATTATTCGTTAGAGGAAATAATTTTTGTATTCGGATCAGTCTCAGAATATTAGAAAAATTAGTAATCTGTACGACGTGTAATTTTAGGTATTCATATATTTCGTTTGATTAATTACATTATGAAGAATGAAAAATAAAAACTCACACTAGTTATGTCTTTAAAGCATGTTTTAAACTGATATACTTCATTATTACTCTGAAATAAACATATTAAAATTTGTATGACATTGGTATGTGCATAATATAAAAATAAATTAATAACTCTGTTTATACGCTCATATTTTGTTAAGGTTTGATTTTCTACTCCTTTTGTGGGTAGTCGCTTAGACTGTACAACCAAAGTGCACACACAGTAAAGGTTAAATTTCCATGGAAGAGCAACAGTTTCTTTATTAACTGAGCACACATATTCGTTCTCGTGGATTAGTCGTTACAACAACCATTCTCCCACTGCCCAGGTTACAACATTTGTATGAACAAATATGAAATATGAACTCGTTTTTGTGAGCTTTACTGCAGCATATCTAAAAAAACTGGTTCATATTTTCCCATAAGCAAGTTGTAATTTACTTTTATCAAACTTAAACAATAACTCGTTCCTTAATTATAAGCGGATACTTTACACCGGTTCAGTTTTACTGTATTTTCCGGTATTCAATCTCCGTTACCGAGATTTTGATAGTATTATTTAATGTCAGCAGAGAAGTTAGTGCATGAGATATTTGAACTATCTAGACAAATATCTAATACTTTATTCATTTAATACAACAAATCACACCAGTGATACTTCAGTTTTCGCCGTTTTACTCACTGTCTTTTAATAATGACTGCACGAAGCAGACGATAGGGTGAGCAATCCATAAGGCTCGAAATGAATGAAGTGAGCGACTAATGTTTACCTGTGTTAGTATTAGAACCAAAGGAAATGCAATGCTAAAGATATCCCGGGATATTAAACGAATACAATATTTTTCTGACCGTGACTAAGTTGTACATATCTCAGACCTTCAAGCCATCTCTTTTTGTAGTACAAAACAATCTGTCCTGCTTCTGTGCACTTTACCTCTTTCTTGTCCATGAATCCAGCAGTTTCCGGTCTCACCCGTATTGGTGGTGTAGTCAACCATAAAGATCCACTTGTATCTGCAATTGAAAGATTCAACTCTTATATTATGTAATTTTTAAATATTTACTACCGCATGTACTTTTTTTTCTAACTGAAAACCAAAATAAGTATGGGTTATGAATGCATTAGACAATCATTTCATGACCCTAACACCTGAAGAATGCCTATTCCCTATGTAGTCTTATAAAACCCATTCTAATGTACACACACAGCGGGACCCCTACAACCCATTCCAATGTACACACACAGCGGGACTTTTCTTCTTATTGTTATTATATTGTTTTGTTGTAAAAAACTGATTTCTCGTTAGATTGTCTATTTGTGCCTGGGACGCGAAGGCCTCGTGTTACCTTCTTCAATATGAAATATAACAAATGCATGGGGGCCCCGAGTGGCCGAGTGGTCTAAAGCGCTGATCGTTACGGATCACTGCCATCTCACCTCTGTCTGCGTGAGTTCGAGTCCAGGCTCGGCTAACGTGGGTACGTGAGAAAGCCTGCCAGTAGCTTCTCGTGGGTCGGTGGTTCTTCCCGGGGTTTTCCAGGGTTCTTCCTCCACCATTAATACTGGCCGCCATGTATAGCCTATCTAGTGCTGAAAAATGGCGTTAAACCCTATAACAACAACAACAACAACAAATGCATGTGATTCTGTGCCTGGGACGCGAAGGCCTCGTGTTACCTTCTTCAATATGAAATATAACAAATGCATGTGATTCTAAGTAAACAAAGATATGTCTTTTTGATTAAAGATATTTTACACTGATTATCTTCATTATGTTTTTTTTTAACAATGTTAACATGTAAATGTACAAAATAATGGAAAGCATTTTCTTCCGTAGCCCATACTATAAAAATTTGAACTTGAATGCACATTTAAGCACAATTTTGTGACGGATGATATTGAATAAATTGATTTTCATATCAAAGAGCAAAATATTGTCGTGAGTATAAACTTTCATTTGTGACAATATTTTTGTTTGAGTGAAGTAAGCACTCCAGTTAGTTCTTGGGCCCAGACCTTACGAATAAACTGATTGGTATCACTTGGAGTGGCAGATTCTGTGAATTATTTTTGTTTTTGTATTTATTACTCATTATTACACTAAACACGGTATTGTGCCATATTGGGCGCCTTGGACTCCCCATTAACAGTTTACGCGGAAATATAAATAAAAGCTATTCATTATCGTGCATCTAAGATACCGGATTAAACTATAGCTAGTATAAGTGTGTCAGAGAGATTTTGAGAGAGAGAGAGAGAGAGAGAGAGAGAGAGAGAGAGAGATGTACACATGCAAACGTTAGTGTATATCCCTAAATTAAGTTTACGTGTGATATTCCTTTGTATTTCATAACGTTTAAGGCAAATCTGGGATACAGCTTGTCTACTACTACACTTGGAAATCTCTTTTCCGATCATCATATCGCCGTCTTCCTGGAAGTCGAAATCTTTCAGCTCCTAATCAGTAATCTGCAGACTTTAGGGTAATAACTGGACAACGGCCATCTGGCATCTTTGGCTGAATTCATGATAAGTAAGAGAACAGCTGTAGGAAAATTTTCATATCTGGTGACACATCAAAACCGTATATGGCAATTCTATGCCTCCACGAATCAATCATGCGAAACAGGAGATGAACTTAAGAGCACAATACCATTTCCAGATTCAAACTGATAATTGCCTAAGAAATGTTGATTTATTAGTATACATACTGATAATAAAACGCAGTATTTTCTTTGACACCAAACCAATTGTATATTAATATAGCAACACTCCAAAAATGAAATCAAAACTTCATAGCGCAGTACACCAGCTAACTCATATAAAGATATGACAACATTAAAAATAAAAATTCGATATTCAATAGCGCTGTAAGTCTCAAGCGTATTATTATACAAAAATCCCTATTTACCACGGAATTAATACATTATTTCACAAAAATTGATATTTATCGGCGCAGTAAGTCCAGGTATTATTTTCTAGTGCAGCACGTCTATTGTGCAAATTGAAGCACAATAAATTAATTGTGGATGAAAATATGGTACAAGTACGCCTATCTTCAGCATGAGCACTAACGTAGATGCTTTGTCTTATTACAGCATAGAGAAAGCGAAATGGCATTTTACAGGTAAAGCTTCACAATTTCTTTTACAGTACTTGGATGATTGTACAAAACGAGGTACGCGTAAGGAAAACAACCATTCACGTAACTTAGACAAGTTTGGGGAATTGGCAGTGCCTGCATTATAGCATTTTATCGTGTCTTCTTTTTCATATGATATCAAATCCCACTAAAGTAGGGATGTGCTAGTGCATATAGATTATTATAAAATAATACCTTATCTTGTTATACTAGTGAATATTACATTTTATGAAAAAATAAATGCGCTGATGAATATCGTCCTTGGTATGCGGTTTTACCATTATATCAATGACAGATAATTGGTTGGAGCTTTTGAAATAATCTGATTGATATTCCACAGTCTCAAATTTCTTTGAAAATTTAAAGAGCTGATTAAGCAATATTAAGGGTATGTACATCACGAAACTCAGTAATGGGATGCACAGTGTAAACACCTATAAAGCAGCACATGTGAAACAGATGCTTGGACTCAAGGGCTTGCCGCACACACACACACACACACACACACACACACACACACACACACACACACACACAGAGAGGCGAGTGTGCCTTGATTGCTGTGTTCTATACCAGAGGATGGTCAAAATTTTTAGCCTCCCCCTCACGTGGGTTTGGAGTCTCCTGGATGTGTGCATGTAATGAAAACCCTTGAGTTGTTTCACATCTACACCATCCAACAGCTTCGCCAAAGAGACTGCCTAAAACCAAATTATTTATTTACTATAACGTATTTGGCCCAAGACAACCGCAACTTTCGACATCGTTGCTTTCGTATTCTACCAGTGCAGCCGGTTTTCCTGTTTGGAAATACATACTGCAGTCGGTATGCAGGGCATCTTTTGCGCTGCTAGACAGTGTTTTTTGTTCAAATCAACCGCGAATTTTGACTACCAAAGCTGGTGGACCAAAATCTGCTGGCCCTAGCGCTACCACCCTTTACCGACCTGCTGGAGCTTGCCTCTTCGTTGGCAGACTTCTATGCTTTCATCTAAGAAACACCAAGTGGAAATTTGTTGGCGAGGGTGTCTACAACCAGGAGGATGGATAAAGCTCTAGGCAACTACACCAACAAACTCGGATACTTCTTGAACCATATACGTCGTGCTCACAACATTTCGATAACATAGTACACGAAAGTACCTTAGACACAGTGCCAGATTTAGGCATAAGCTAAACAAGCTACAGCTTAGGGCCTCACATTCTGAAGGGGCCTCTCAAATTTTTATTTTATACCAAATAGGGCCTCTACAGCTTCCCATAGCTTAGGGCCTCGCTACGTCTAAATCCGGCACTGTTTAGACAGCAAACGAGTCCACGACACTTATAAGGTAGACTAATTCGCTGGCTACAAGGGATGCACGCCTCTCTGCCTACCTTATGATCTTCCAACCTTTGTTGATTATATCTATGTCTTTGGCTATCTGCTCAGCAAGGATGTTGTCTTCATTATAGGCTTACTTGTTTGCACCACTGGAACGCAGTGTCTGCCAAGCAGGTGGTGTCCAGTATACAATGCAGAGTGCGGAAGACCCTGGCTAAAACGTCAGATGGGTGTATGCGCAGCTACATCCAGACAAACAATGCACATAGTGGATAGAAAAAGTGGTGGATTTGTCTGCGGTATTTGCAAGGTCTGGGAAAATTTGTGCAAATCCTGACGGCGATACGCCGGCTGTAGCGGTCTTTGTCGTTAATGTAAACTTATCCGTGGTCCCAATGTAACTTCTTTCCTCTACCCTGGGTCACGTTGAAAACTGATACAGTGTAAAAGCCCACTCAAGAATTCTACTCAAAACCCATTCTTTGCTCTATCTTGCAAAGACCGAATACGGTGTAAAACATGCTAAGGAATTCCACGCAACAATCATCATTTCTTCTAACCAGAGACACCTATACCAATATAGGGTCATGAGGTGACCGACTACAGTGTATAAGCATATACAACTGTCAAAAGGAATCCTTAATACAAGAATAGTTAATTATTTGAAAGCATTATACTATTACCATTATTTTAAAATTAAATGCAAGCTTCGAAAGAATGAAAATCACACCAAAGAAAGTGCAAAACAGGAATGTGATTCACCAACCATCAAAAGTATGTTTTGACGTTGTTGTGATTCACCAGCTATCAAGAGTATGTTTTGCATAGATTCATTCATCTACCTTATAGGTATACTTACTTTGTTTCTATATTTCATGTCTGACACAAAATATTCATGGAAAGGCGCAATTTTAATATCATTCGTTTTAATATTATAACGCTAAAACCGTGTTTGCTAGATGTATGTTGTTTCAAGATAGATATCACCCAATCACGAAAAATATATCAAATATAGAAAAGAAACTTTAATTTAATTAGAGTAAAATATAGTTAATGCAAACAAAAAGCTGCTTAGTTGGAAGGTCTTTTGTCGATTTTTTGTGATCTAAAATACAATGACATAAGGGTCGCTCATCCCTCATAGTATCACCGACGGCCTAGCTGGCTTATCAACCGTGTGAAAGAGTTTCGTAAATACGAGACACGCAATTCCAATTTTAGTTCTTCATGCACAATGCTGTTGCAAAAAAGAAGCTTTAAAACCATAAACTCATATTTAAATATGTATATCTGAAGTTTCTGCAGAAATATTTTCTCTATTGACGAAGCTTAGAACCAGATCAGGACAGCAGGCGGTTGTTAATTTTTTCTTTCATTCATTCTTTTTCTCCTTCCTTTCGTTATCTCAATTAAAGAGAGAGAGCTTCCCTTTCTTGTACAATACTGACGTCACGTCCGGAGCGAGAAGTCATATCTTACCCGAATGGCGCATTAGACTGAAGAATAGCCATGGAAGAATTGACGCCGAAACGTTTTTGATCTAGTTGTACCTCGTGCATTGAGATGATGGTAATATTTATATAGGGAAACCCCATTTGTCGAGTCCAGGTATCCATCATGGCCTTTACAGATGTATTGCCGACCTGAAATAAACATATTTCAGTTGAATTCTTCGAAATAACGAGTTATTTTTCATAAATATTTGTACAGTATGACTGAAACAAAGGAGGAATGTATGAACAGAAGTCGCTGGTGGAAAACACTCATTTAAGTACGCAAAATAACGGTCAATACATCCAACGTTTATGAAGTATTTTATTGCAGTTATGACTCATGTTTTAATCCAGTAGTACAAAACGTAGATAAAACTCAAGCCCAGAACAGTCAGAATTATGAAACCCGCATAATTTGAACTGTAAATTTAAAAGAAACGAGTATAATTTTATTTTATTTAAACCTGAAATAATCAGAACGGTAGTTATAAACATCGAGAGCCGCTCAAATTAATCATTTAAATGTTTGTGGCTCCTTTATGGTGAAACATGATGCTTATACCGAAAACAGCCAGCTGCGTAAACCTCTTTAATTAGAACTCACACTAAAGCAAACTTTAAAAAAACCCCATAAAATACCAAACCAAAAAACAAAAACACCCCCACCCACCAATATACTAAATGTCGGTTGAAGGTTTTTCGTTTAGCATTATTTTAAATAAACTGATTAATGTTGCACTCCAAGCGCGACAGTGTGACATTTGGAAAGAGCTTTGTTGAAAGTTCATAAACCTTACACTTTTACGTTTCTGTGGAGCAAAAGAGTTAGTTTTCCAAAGTTCTTATCCCTACTTCTATTTTATATTTGACAACATGGATACTTACTGAATATTTTCAAACTTTTAGTGCAATACAACCGTCCTAATATATGGTCCTATACTTTAAAACCACACATTCTTCATTTGTAACAAAACTAGAACTGCTTCTGAACTGTATTTATAACTAATATAATGTAGCTACAGTTATAAAGGTGTGGTAAATCATCACTTCAAATGAACTCCTGATTGTTGAACACAATGCCTGGCGTTTATGTGATAATTCTCGATGTATGACCTTTACTAATTTAAATCATTATAAAGATGAAGGGTTATTATCTCTTTGATTAATAAATAGAGGATCCTAAATTGGTAGTGATTTAATGGTGAATTTATAAATAATGTCCAGCTTTGAATATTTAGAAACAGTTTGGAAAGAAAGAAGACGAAACAATTTCTTTCAGTATGAATTTCTTTCAGTAAGAAGCCAGTATGGCTCGGACGTTGCACCTTTCAGACAATAATTGAAATAATAATGCGCAGTTCTATAACCAGTAACATTTAAAAATAGATATTACTTTTACAAATTATATTTCAAAGAACAACTGTAATTCTAAATCAAAAGACCATTTGACTGACAGCATCATCAGACACCATGGAAATTCATGTGATGTCACATAGTTAACCCATATACCTATTTTGTGGATGAGATAATTTACAATGATTCATCCAACATGTGTCAGTTTCACTGTTGAGCATTCCAATAATTATTTATTCATTTCATGGGACAATTATTGGATGCAGAAATTCCAGATTTACTGTAATGTATTTGAGACTGGATGTTGGCATTATTTGATTTGGAACAACACAGTAGACATTCACAAATTTTATTTAGAGTCGGAATTGCATGATTAGATAAATTAGGTCGCCGAAGCTTTTTTACGCATAAAAATGCCGTCATTGGATAACATTCTGTCACGTGGGAGACCGGCGTTTGTCCACATCGTTTTCTAAACAGAGGTGAGTTTACTTACTCCTGTAAGTTAAAATTCTAGCAACGCTCGTCATAGGATGGGGTCCATGTTGCAGGTCCCCCAGCCCTCTATCCATTTTACGGACACCTTTCGTTTTATTTGCAACGAGCCATTTCTATTGCAAATTGAACAGATTCCAGCAGACGTACCCTTTGTTCCCCCAATGCCTCTTGGCAATTGGTACGAAAAAATAGTCGCCAAAATGTTGATAGCAATAATTAAAAAAGTTGTATAAGGTGGGGTAGGAAACATTCCCACAGTTGCAGACAAATAGTCGAGGTAATACTGTGCAAGAATTTCACGGGTTTATTTTGAAACACTCAGGGTCATATACAAATATATGTTAACATGTTGACATATCAAAAATATTAAACTGCACACACTACATGTAAAGTCCGACTATGCCGGATACCCAACTGCAGAAGGCTAGTAAAAATAGGGCATTATTCAAGTCGTTTAATAAATTCAATACTGCATCATAACCCATTCTCTACATATGTTGTGCGTGTAAGAAGAACTCATGACATCACAAATAATGTCAAAAAGGAATGGAAAAGAAAGGCGTAAGGATCGAGGCATTCGAATATATTTTAATGTCATTTCACTTCACTATTCTGCAGTTTGATAAAATACAATGAATACTTGTCGTCATGCGATGCACGGTATTTTACATTTGCACTCATTTCAAATAAAATTTATGAAACTCGTTGAATAATTACAACCTTTTGCTAACAAATAGTTGCAAATAATAGAAATTATTTGACTCGTTTGATAAATTTGATTTGAAATGAAACACTCATGCAGTCTTCTCAATTCGTGTCACTTTCATCTACTGGATTTTTGTTAATTTCCATTTTTATTAGCATATCTCATTTCATTAGGTTTTGAAATCATTATTATGTATGAAATAGTTGGTGAGGTCAGGTACGGACTGTTTTAATATGTTCTATAAATTGATGAAGATGTTTAGATTTAAGCGATATCTTACCGTTCCTAGTTTGGCCCAAAGATCATCTGTTTTTGCATTCATGTAACTGAAATTCCGCAAGTATTGTGATACGCCTTTGAAGAAACTGTCTCTTCCCAAAGTGGTTTCAAGCATTTTTATCACTGATGCTCCCTGTTGAACATAAAATTGATGAACCTGTTTAACGCCTGAGCTTTTTCATACAAAGAAATGACACGACATCACAACATCATATGTCCCCATCCATACGGAGAACTATTCTTTTTCATTGTTAAACGTCCTTGTCTGTCTAGCTTGTTTTCTTTTTTTTATTTTCTCTCGTGTTCTCTAAGTTGTAATAAATCTTGTAATGACTGGAGCAAGAACCGCTCCATCGCATGCAATATACAGTATTGTAACTTTAGGGCTAGAGACGGATAGATCATGCGATACACCACAGTCTTTGAAAGAGCATGAATAAATATATTCGCAAAAAGGTTTCATAATTTTTTTTCCTGGACAATTTATGCACTTAAATGAATTTTAAAGGAAACATAGATACGGTTTTCACGAGAAGTCAGAGCGTAAGCGATTTCATTGGAGTTTTTCTGAGTAATATCTTCCAGAACAAAAAAATGTGGAATTGAACGTAATAGTAAATGAGATGAATGAAAACTTCAGAAATAAAGCGGTACTAGGTATACGTTTCATCCAAATTATCCAAAGGTTCATAACGAAGAACTCTGAATAAAACGTCCTGGCTCCGGATTCTATAAATTGTTTGAACATAATCTCAAGCAGAAGTTTGAATATTTTGACACTATATTTCGCCAGTATAAAAGCAGAGCTTATAGAAATTTCAGGAAGTTCCTTTACCTGTATCTTAAATTTCAGTGAGGAAAATTTTCTCCAAGAACTATATCTAAATTCTGTTCTGACCTTGCTAGTAAAGTTTCGAGAATATAATGACAGTTCCTTTAAACAGCATGCATTCTAATAATTTTTTTTTTTTTACCTTGCTATAGGAAATTGCATCGAAGACCTCGTTGATTTGGTCCGGATTCTCCACATTGTTGATGATTGGGTGAGAGGACTCGCCAGCGTCAAGGACCATCACTGTCTGCACTTCCTCTGTGACAAACTGATCCGTCTGGGGGTGAGAGTGCAATGGAAAAAATAAATGCGATTTAAATTTGACTAAACAAAGAAAAAGCATTCGGATACTAAAATTTTAAGATTAAAAATCAATATGGAATCTTACGGTCAGATTTTGATAGATCTATAAATGCAAGATTTCTTATTCTTCGGATCAACGAGGATTGCCACTATTTGCCGTCAAGCCATATTCTGCTCACTTCCGATTAGCCTGGAAAAATGCACAACTGTTCTAGTTGCTCGGACATTTTATGTTAACCCGGATATGAGATTGTCATAATATTGCTAATACAAATCTATATTTCAACCTTAAATTTCGTTTAATTCTGGACAAGTTAAATAAAAATAAACTAGCCAGACTAAAATGCTTTATTTTCAGTTTCTCTCGGCATGATTGATAATACATTGTCCCGTCTGGCCATGCAAAAATGTCTAACAGTGTTATGTTGTTATTGCAGAATGCTTGCTGTTGTGTCAGCTCACAAAAAGTATGCTTTTAAGTCAAATACAAATAAATCGACCTGCCTCTAATTTATTAAAAATAAAAAGAATGAAGCTTATCGAATCTGAGCAATATGCTATTTTCCGGAACTGACCATGCCCCAGTCATGTTCCTTCTCGTTCGCTCCTATGTACTCCATAAACGTTGCAAATCCTTCGTTGAGCCACAGATCGTCCCACCAGTCCATTGTTACCAGGTTACCAAACCACTGCAATATAAGAACATATGCAGAAGACGTCACACTTGTGTGATAATCAGAGTACTTGAGGGAATACAGTATGAAGTATGAATATATTATTAATTTCTTGTTGAATAAAAAAATATCTATACGTGAACCGGCACATGATCATATTCTTTATAAAACACGTGATCATATTCTTTATATAGGTTATTTCCACATTTGTCTCAGTTATTGTTTCCCATCCCAATTTGTCCTCATCCAACTCCTATATTTCTCGTCCACATCAACCTTGTAAAATTCAAAGGTACTAGTACACATCTATAAGAAACCCATACTTTTTTTTTTTATGTCGAGTGTCAAGTATCTCAAACAGTATAAGAGAGAATCGCTATCTGAAACACACGCACGCATGAACGCGCATGGATTCTGACGTTTTCTTCGATACATAGTGGTGAGGAAAAACTATAGTCCATTGGAAAAAACCCATCGTTCCTGCGTTTACATAATTTATTGATTACTTTCCCAATCCCAGAACTCTACCCTTTTCGCCTTTACCCCTCCGATTTTTAAGTCTTTGTCTTAAGAGGTGATGCGCAATAATGAACTTAAGCACACACACAGGCAGATTAACAATATCCCGACGCCTGCTCCCAAAAGCGCGGAAACAAGAAATCAATATACAAAATAAACAGCAATCTTACACCAATCATTTTAAAAATAAATTCCCTATGGGAAGCACTGTACTCGTTTGCTATATGAACAGTGATTCTGTCAGAACTCCAACATACTTTTGCCACCTAAAAACGTCCTTATTGCGTGGAAGAGACTTCAAACAACGCTGTTACCAAAGCTATTCACTGGAGATAAAATTACTACAAGACAAACTCATTCTTCACTAATTGTACAGAAAGTATTTGATGTCAAGGTTAACAATACAAATGCAATCATGACATGTTTGCGACTTCATTATGTAATACTTAATAATTACCTGGTGTGATACTTCGTGCGATACTACAAGGTTCACCCTCTGTTTGTTGGCACCTGAAGCCTCGTTTTCATCAAACAGAAGGTTCACTTCCCGAAACGTTATGAGTCCCCAGTGTTCCATAGCTCCGGACACGAAGTCAGGTATAGCTATAAGGTCTGTAAGGGAAGCACACGAATTCAAAATAACGACTCTTAGAAAAGGATATACCACAAAGAAAGTAATAGTATATGCAAATATAATTTTTGTCGCTGGGCGGGGTGGGGTGGGGATGAATGTTTTGCTTCAAAGTGGCGCAGTTCATTTGGACAGAATAGTAGGTTGTTCTTTGTCACGAAACCGCTTATTCACTGCATTTGTCATAATAAAATACTTTTTTTGGATTATAATGTATGCACACAGTATCTGCTGGCTTCTTCACGCGAGTCGGTGGTTCTTCCCAAGGTTTTCCTATTTTCTTCTTCTACCAGTTATACTTGCCGCCATGTATAGTCTATCATGTGCTGAAAAATGGCGCCAAACTCACAACAACAACAACAACAAAACTATATGTTATCTAATTACTTCAATACTAGCTCCATTTCTCCCTCAGACTTGCTTAATTTACGTTGCTCTTGCGAATTGCTGGCGGATATAGGTATTTTGTATATTGTGTGACGTGAGCGGAAATGGTCAGCTCAGCTCAATTAGAAAATTTTTCGTGCCGTGAGAAATTGTCACTTATATTGCGAAGAGAGATTTGTTCCTCTCTCTCTCTCTCTCTCTCTCTCTCTCTCTCTGGAATGGCGTAGATGATATTTCTTCCACCACACGAGTAGTTTACATTTCACATTATTTATACCAGTATCATATATGTGATCACCCTTGTCTACATTTGGGAACCTTGAATCGTTAAGCGATGGTATCACAATCGGCTGAGGTATTTTCATTATACAATAGTTGTAAAATCCATTGACATAACCTGTTCTTTAATTTCTTGGGCTTTATTATTTTCTCCAAGTAAAACAAATACCAGATCAAGATCTATAAATTGTTCACGAAAAAAAAAAAAAAAAAATCACAGTCGCGTAAGAGTTGTTTCCCTTGTACGTGTCTCTCGGGATGATTGGCGGTACTTACAAGCGTTGCATTGCAAAAGGATTTATTTACTTAATAAACAAATAAATAAATAAATAAATAAATAAATAAATAAAACATTGCTCAGTTATGTCTTATGGTAAATCTTCACAGGTATCGATCAAAATAATAAACTCGGGAGACCTCGAAGACCAGCTATATCAAACACAATCTGGGTATGCAGAGATTACTCGCAGCCCTGGGAGCCGATTGGTCAAGGGCACTCGCCTTTTCAGATCACTTACATCTCACTTCAATCCACGCGGGTCTGAGTCTAGCTCAGCTGACATGGGTATTTGAGATAGCATGCCAGTAGTTTCCCGTGGGTCAGTGGTTCTTTTCGGAGTTTTCTCTGATTCTTCCTCCACTAAATGCACTGGCCACTATGAGCTGTAAAATGGCGTTAAACCCACAAACCGAAACCAGCACAGACAACTAACCAAGCAGCAGGGAGGCAGAATCCTACAACGATTTTAGGAGGTTTTTTTCGCGAAAATAAAGCTTCCTAAAAAAATGAAAATACAAGGTCAATAACGTCAAACCGAAGCCTCTAACCGACCGAGACTTCACTAACTGGGTTAGCTCATTTTGTTATTTTGTCTTTGACGCTTGTGTTTTCATTTTTTCTGCGTGCTCGTTTACCCGTCAGACACTCAAGTTTTTGTCGTCGTCCTCCCTGCTGCTGTGTGGCGTAATTAAATTATTATATCAATAATAACACTAACTATGGAATCTCACACATCTAAATTAGCTCGACAGCGACTAGAGGCAATTAAGAAATATCTTCCAGTCCATGATTCTGTGAAACAAAAATTACAAGAGCGTCAGGAGTCTAAGGTTGAATTTCCAGAGGGTGCAGAACAGTTATTTGAACATGTTACAAAGGCTACCAAAGGTCTTCTTCCAATGTTAGGGCACACCGCGGCAGCGACTGGAAAAATAGCAGAAAGAACTAAAAAAACGAAATAGATTCTAAGAGAACTTCCAGGTGAAATAGCTGCTGCTCAACCAATGCGAGAAATACTTGAAGGTATTGACCAAGCTCGTTCTGAAATATATAATCGTATACCAGGATCAGAATCAGCACCATAACAAGCAAGAGAGAAAACTGAAGTTAATGATAAATTTACCGAAAAGAGTATTACCGGCATAAAAAAACTTAACGACAGAGATGTATTATCTATGTTTGCCGCGCGCAGTTTTGATGAAAGAAAACAAAAATTGAAACCTGACTATGCTAATGATGCTGTAAGTCGTGAAGTCTGGTACAAATGGATATTTCGCATATACTACGGAGTTGATCAGGCCCGAAGTAACGATACAAGATATATTGCATTTATGAATGGAATAGATAAATATTTTCATGGTTACAAAAACAACCACAAAAACAACGACCACCACCACCACCACAACAATAAAAGCAACAATCACAGCAATCAGTCAAAACAATAAGTGAGGAAGAAGAATGGGAAGATGCAAGTTCTACCCCCAGCGCAACTGGAAGTGGTATTGGTACAGGTACCAGGGAGGCTGGTCTTATTACTCCATGTCCCAATAACGTTCTTGCCGATGTTCAACGATTAGAAATTCTGATTGGCGGAAAAAGAGCCGGCAATAATTCCCCAGAAATCATCAATGAAGCAGCTACTATTTGTCAGAGATTATTTACAGGCGGTATCATGGATATTAATGTGTATTGGTCCCTCAGCGATGAAATCGCCGATGATTACCGCAGTGATTAAGGGTATACAATTAGATCAGTGACAAGAAAATAAGATGATCATACATAATGCTCAACGTGGATCGATCATGGTCAGGATGATAAATTCGCGATTACCAACCTATAAAGCAATCTACGGAGATGGACTCGGTGATGTTGTTCAGGGTCTGTTCAGAAGGATAGCCCCAAAAGCGATACCGATTGCAAAGCAACTGGGAATGAAAGCTATTGACGTTGTTCGTGACTAAGGTATTGGTGCTGTTGGTGATATTGCCGGTAAAGCATTCTCAGCAATCAAGGACAGACTAGCATGATTAATACGCAGACCGCAGGCGCTCCGACCTCAGCCAGTAAAATTACCCAGCACAGAAGTTATATCTGCAAATGTTAGTAAGATAACAAATCAAGCTGCAAATCAAAAACTAGCAGAGGTGGCTGGTGTAACACTATCAGGAAAAGAAAATAATATAACTGCTAGTCTGATAGCAGGAAGTGGTCTTCGTGTTAGACGATAACAAGTATAATAAAGATGTTCAAACGTGTATCTGATCCCGCATTCGACATGGGCGCACCAGTTATCAAAGATGAATCGATACGTGATTATCAATATTATTCTTATGACGCACGACAGCCAAATCAACGCGGGCGAGTTGAGCTGCAATTTCAGCATACAAGCAAACATTTCTTACCTGCTGAAGCATTCACTGAAGTAGAAGGTGAACTTTTAAAAACAGATAATACAGAATATGGAGCTGATGTTAGGGTTGGTTTTCTTAATTATGGCATTATGGCGCTGTTCGACAGTGCTACGTACATGATTGACGGAAAAAAATATTGAATCAATTCAGAAAGACGTCGACGTTGCCACAGCGATATTGGGTCTAGCAAGATACAGCGACGATTATTCAAGATCAGCTGGTTCGTCAGTGATGTTTGTCAAGGATACTTCTGACAACTCTGACAACAGACAGCATCTTTTGGTAAAATTAACAAACGCTAGTGCGGCTGATCCACAACCAGCTGGAATGATACCCCGACCCGGCACTGCATTTTCGACGTTACAGAGCACCAACCAAGAATTCAACGTAGGATTCACAGCACGTCGATCAATGCTGAAAGATGGAAGAAGAAGATTTTCATGTGCAATTCCACTGTCACATATCTTTGGATTTTGCAGAAATGTCAGAAAGGTCATTTTTGGAGCCAAGCATACAGTTGTACTCGTACGAAAGTCTACCGACGATGATGCAATCTGGCGCTCTATCGGTGATGCTAGTAAAGTAATACTAACAAAACTTTCGTTGTGGATGCCAGTAATGACTCCAACACTCTCTGAAGAAGAACGTCTGCTCTCTTTTATGAGTCAAGGTGTTAAATCAACATTGTCATGGTTGACAGTAACCACAGATAGTGTTCAAAGTAACATTAATGGTTCATTCACATGGCAGATAGCATCACATCAAGGTGTCTCTGCACCGCGACATATATTTGTTGCTTTCCAAAATATTGAACGAGTAAACTCAGAAACACGCAGTATAATGATATTTGACAAATTTGGTATTACTGAAGTTTCACTGAGAATAAATGGACATCAGGAACCAGCTGAGGATATATTATTGAATTTTGAAAAAAAATTATGTAGCACGTGCATATCATCGTTTGATGACATTCATGGGACCTGATCAAAATATTGATTCTGGTCTACAAATATCACAACTACGATTTTACAACGCTGTATCCGATTTATTACTTTTCGCTTGAACACCTTGATTTATTTAGACAATATGTCGTTGATATACACTTTTGAGCTCTTGTGACAAGAGGAGCTATTGCTAATTATGTAGTAATCGCTCTTATACTCTCAGACAAAACACTGTTGCTTGAAGGTGTTGGTGGACGAATTGATGCCTCAGAGGAAAACATGTAACTAAATATAGCTCATGATATTATAATGTCATATGATCATGTTAGTGTCAGTCTGACTCCTGGTCAGATTAAAAAGATACAATCAGTATCAAAAAAGAATTCGGGAATAAAAATATTACTGAAATCAGCACAGACCACAGGCAGTCCAAATAAACTATCACTGACAGAACGTCAACTCAAGCATTTCAATGATGCCAAATGATCAAAGACCGGCGTATGACTTAATCTTTCTGCGTGCGCCATTAAAGACTCAATCAAGACGGGTGGTATATATTCACTTCTTGCAGCTATACCAGCGTTGATAGCCGCTGAAGCCTCAACTGTTGCAAAAGCAGCTGTACTTGGTACTGTTGGAACTGCCACTGGGATGACATTAAAGAAAGCAACAGGACAAGGAATAAACACATTACAAAAAAAATCAACAGGGAAAGGTCTAAGACTGCCAGGAACTCCTCATTCGTGGTACGGTCAATTCACGGGGAGCGGTTTAAGACTGCCCGGGACACATCGTTGATACTTCCCATATCCAATTTTGATTTACTTGATGCTGCTAAGCGATTAAACATCAAAATCTTCAGAGGTGTTTTTATGCGTGATCAATTACCAAAACAACCAAACCGTGTTGAAACCGGTATCATTAATCTCGATGGAAGTTCTGGTCCAGGTACTCATTGGGTTGCATACGCGATTGATCCACGTGGAATTATTTATTTTGATTCGTATGGACTGGCACCACCGAAGGAATTTTTAAAATATGTCAGCACAATGCAAAGCACTGCAATCTAGTATTCAATATTACCAACACAGACAATAACTGATCCGCCAATATGTGGTCGGGAAGTACTTGCTGTGCTCGACGCTGTGTCATCGTCAACGACACCGCCTCACGATTATACCACCAGACGGTATAACCGTCCACCTTCGTTTTAAACGGGTCTTAGTGAATATACAAATGTAGATATTTTCGGAAGATATTCTCGGAGTCTCAAACCTCAAGGTGAATTATCCAAATATGCAACACTTGATCATGTCAAGGATGAACTCGCTAATCTTTTGCGTCTCGCAGATGTGGACCAAAGTGAAGTTGTTGTTTTTCAGGATCAACAAGGACGATTAAAGACGAGCAATATCCCGTTGACAGATATTATTTTGCGAGTTCCAGATGCGACCGAGGTAACTCAGCGGTATTTACTAAGAACGGCAAAATTAAAAACTCATAGGAATCAGTCTTAACACTCATGGGAGAGATTGCTGCACGCATCAAAAGAATTGGAGATATTATGTATGGCGATCTCAATGTGAGCAGAAATACAATTATCATTGTGAGAGAACCAAAATCAGACGATGATGTGGCAACAAAAGATACGTAGACAACAACAACAACACGATCAGAACTGAGATCAAGGATCATTTACTAACCGCCGGTGATACAATGACTGGTTCTTTCAATATGGCTAATAATAAAATTACTGGTCTTGGAGAAACAGAATCAAATGATGACGCTGCAACGAAGAAATATGTCGATGATAGCAACATCCCGACGATGACATCGCTGATGACAATCAGTGATGGATTGGCCACATTTAGATCTGAGTATACTACTCACGTAACTACGTTTTTGAATTTTCGTAGAAACACAACTAGAGTTATCAATGAATTTTTTGGAAGTCCAGCAGTCGTCGACATTAAACTCTCTGACATAAATAAAAATATTAATGAACTTTTTTGAAGTCCGGCAGTTGTCGACATTAAACTCTCTGACGTAAATAAAAATATTAATGAATTTTTTGGAAGTCCAGCAGTCGTCGACATTAAACTCTCCGACATAAAAAAGATTATCGACAGTGTAGTATATACAGTAGCGTCTGGATCAGCATTATGGGACCCAATCAATACTAAATTCATCCATCATCGCTCCGAAGTTATCGGTATATACAGGCTCTCAATACTCGGCACGACAATGTTTAAAATATTCACCAGTAATTCAAGGCGTTTTCCAGTTAATGAATCTTCTGGACCTGTGTTAGTAGTACTGGATCAAAACGACGAGACTGTTTTTGGTGCAACCCGAGAAGCAAGACCTCGGTTTGATTTACTATTGGTGTCTTGAATCAGTCGCTAAACTACCACCTACTGAAATTATATAGTGAACCAATCGATTGACTTTGTTGCAGCGCAACATTATAGATACGAACAAGTGTGTTTATTACAGACTCAACTGAAAAATATCATTGATGAGTACACAGTAAAACTAAAAAAAATACCGCAGACGTATCGTTGTAACTGACATAATTGTGTACTCGGTGTCCGCGCTAGTCGCTGAATAGCAACTATAATCGGATCATTATCAGCGTCATACATAATAGCACCAATAATAGGAATTGGTATTGCAGTTGTAACCGGTGTTGCTGGTATTTTTAATATCATCGCAAAAAAAAAATATCCATGTGTGCGGCTGATATATTACACAAATATAAAACGTTGCTATCAGCGGCAACACACGCACACGCCAAATTATCATCGCTGATATCATCAGGGCTCAATGATGGAATAATATCAGATCAGGAATTCGCAGAAATGATTAAGGCTTACCATGAAGCAACTGGAAACCAAAACCCGTTGACAGAGTGACCTTAATTTAAATTAGGAAGTAAATAATAATAATGTCACCAATGACTATGTCACAAGAATTGCTAGAAAAAATCGTCGCTAATACAACACCACCAACAACCACGATGATACCATCGAACTCAACCAATCCTAAATTCCACGTTAGCTTTCCAACGGCAATTTCAGCCAAAGAAATAGCGTTAGCGCAATTGCGAGTATACTACAGCTGGCCAAATATTACATCAAAGTCATTCGGTGGGTTGCGCACAAACAGCTCGTTGGTGTTTTCTTATAAAAATAAACCCGATGGAACCCCCGATTTGCAGGTTGTTGGTATTCCTACGGGCAGTTATCAAATAGAACAGATCAATAGTGAATTTCAACGCAGGGTTAAATCTATCAGTGGAAAATAATCTAATCCAAAATCGCTATTACGGTTCATGAACCAATATTATCAGCCGCGATAGAAATATCGACAACCGACTTCGCCGTAGATATATATCAATCATCGATCATAACTGTGTTAGGATGGCCAGAGATAGCACCTGTAGCGTCAGCGACGCTGCCTCCACAACCTCGACGTGTGATTACGTTTCAGACAATAAAGCATATCGGGGAAGCACTCCAAATTATAATAACGTTCCTTTGTGGATACAAATAAAAAACCGTGAGATTTACTTTTGTGTTCGCGGAGCTAATATCGATCCGGACGGCAAAGCTATCACAATGACAATGTTATTGACGTATCACAAGGGAACATTATTCGAAGATGATATCAGAGAATTATCTAATGAAATTAATCGCGAGCACAAACTAATGAATGACAAACTACGCCAGTTATTCACCCAGTATGTAAACGAGTATCCACCCGTTGGCGATTATCTGAGGAAGGAAATCATCAAGCAAATAGAACACCTAAACCACGTTCCATTGGACCTCAAAACTGCTAATTGAAGAATTCTACAGGCGGTAATTGAATCTTTTGGTGATCCTATCGAAGCGCCTGATGGCACTAGATACTCGTCTAAACAATTATTCCTGAACAAATATTCGTTGTCAGATACAGATCTTCCAAAATTTGTATTACCAGGATTTAATGACGATGAACTGAAAAAACCGTCAACGATATTATCGATGAATACTATCCCCAGATTATTGCCACATGAGGAAAAATATCCTCTCCGGCGATTATTCTCAAACACAACAATGATCCAGACGGCGGTGGTCGTCATAAATCACCAGGTGTTGTCGCGATCACATCAACGATCGCAGTCAATCTGGTGTGTGATGCAATCGATGGAAGCTATCAAGTAGATCTTGAGAAATCCAGGCTGGCACAGCAATGATATATCTTATATTCATTTACCTTGAAGTACCTCCTGGGTAAGGAAAATTCATGGAAACCAACACGGTTGGAATTTCTTAAAGATGTCCAACACAGCTGTATCGAATACGAACACGGCGGATTATGGAATACTAAATACGATTATAAAGATGTTATCTCGGTTGATATGGTTGCATGTTATCCTGGAAGTTCTCTTGGAGCGGGTGAGTGATTTGAATGCTTCAAGCGATTTGGACATCTAACACACGAGATGACCAGAGTTGCGATAAACGGACCCTTACCAGATTTTGACTTAACTGGATTCGCCTGTATCGATTCATTCGAGTTTGCACCGAAAAACGTTCATCCGATTGTTGCTGTTTGGTTTGGAAAACATTTTGCCAAACGCGGCTGGGCTCCAATAGTTTTATTACGATATATGCTTAATGTAAAAATATTGATATCGTTGATTGTAAGTGAAGCAATTATATCATATCGTCCGTAGAAACAAGTTTGGTTACCACAAAAGAAGAAATATTCCCTTGATGAAAATCCGGACAACACCGATCTCGAAAATAAACTTGCAAAAGATCTTGGCAGAAAAATAATTGGTAAATTTGTGCAAGGAGAATCATATGATCATAAACGACATTGTACAAGATTACTTATAGACGATGCTGAGCTCGATTTTATAATTGCTGAAACAACGGAGAGAAGCACATTTATAAGTCGAAGTAGTGTTAATTTATCGGACAGAACTAAATTAGGTACAATTGTGAGCAACACTGATGGTGACTCATCACAGTTTACTCATTTAAGATCTTCGATGCGCGCGTACGTTTCGATAAATTTATTATCGATGATAAACAGATTTTCTGATACCGCACTTAGAGTCGCTACAGATTCATATTACATCATTTGATCAGACTGCAGCCAGATAAGATTCAATATGAGATAATGCGTGAAGTAATTCCAGAGACCACGGTGAATAATTTTTGGAATTTATGGAGGCCTGCTGATTTGATAGTTGCATGTCGGAAGATAGTACGTGAAACACTTCAACAGCAATTATTTCTGTTACATAAAGAAAAAGTTTCAGATCTACCTGTGCCATTGTGTTATCGCCCAGCAGACGCACGCAAACAAGATACTGAAGTTGAGATTCCTGAAATTAATGAGACACAAAAACTCGTTCTTAACGATATTGTTGTTGTTTGTTCCTGTGAGTGCTGTTGAGAGCGCGTTAACGATGGTCAAAACTCCATGGACTCTAGGATATGCTATAACGATTCATTCGTCACAAGGATTAACCATTTCTGATACAAATATCTGGATTGTCGATGATCGGATCGAATTGTCAAATTTAGTTTATCTAGCAGTGTCGAGAGTTAGAAGAATGTCTCACCTACGAAGGGTTATCATAGACTGCGCAATGGCTCAGGAAACCACTGGTAGTAATTGCGATGATATAGTAAAGAAAAAATTAGCTGGTTATCTATAATACAGTAATATTGTGGCAGTAATCGAATAATAATCCAAGACAATTTACCGTGGATAGAATTAATAGTAATCTCGGTCACACACGCGAAAATGTAATGCTGATATGTTTTGATTGTAATAGATGTAAGGGGCTGGTGTCCTGCTTTCACAGAAGTGAAGGCGGTGGTAAATGTGTATTTTCAGGAATTACTCGTAATTGTTCTAGTACAAATCCACGTTGAGGAGCAGTTGAATCTAGTCTGTAGATTGCAAGTCTACCCGTGGATCTTACCACGCTGAAAATTTTAGGTGTGGTTACACTCTAGATTGGATCAGTTGCTCTTTTTTCACCCCCTTCAAGTTCACCAGGTTCATATAAATATCTGACAGTCACATTACCTAGTACTGGTTGTTTTGGGGAAGAGTCACGTCGTTGTACTGGTATATGTTGTTTTTGTGATCGCGCTGATGGGTTTCATGGAAGTTGCACGAGTAAGTTTATTATTTAACGCAGTTTTTACACTTGGTAGTCTTGCAACCCATTCACGAGATCTCCTGTCTTTCTGAACTTTGTTCATGGATATTTCCTGCGCATACTGATACCCAAACAATCGCTCAGCAAGTGTTTGATTAAATCGTTCAACGACTGCCTGATCGCGATTAATTGCGGTGTGTCCTAGTCTGATTTTAACGTTATGTTGTTTCATCATCGACATTACCGCACCGAGAAATTCTTTGCGAGGATCAACCTGTAGTAGCTGTGGCTATCGTAGACCGCCGCGTTGATAAATTCGTTCAAAGGCAGATGCAACTTCAGTTGCTTTTTTGTTGATAGTGGTTCTGCTTCTTTATATTTACTTGCAGCATCAACGACAGTCAACGCGTATTTGTATGTGCCCGATTGACGTCTACGTGTTTTAATAATATCATGCGGTAAAATCAAAATATCTGCCTAAATAACTTCATTGGGAGCGCTGACATCAAAATGTGCGTACTGAATATTTTTAGGTGGTGGTAGATAAATTTGCCGTATTGCCTGTCGTGCTAACCAATTTGCAGCAACAGAACGTGTGACATCTGCTGCATCAGCAAGTTTACTAATCACTGCTCTGCCCCTCCAATGTCCTCTTGGGCTATAATAAATCGATTCCATTATATAGTTATCTATGACTAATTACCGGCCCCTGGCACTAGTTTGCCTCTCATCGCATATCTTACCAGCCATTTAGCTAATGATTCTCTGAGAGATTTTTTTTTTGTTTTTTTTTACAGACTTTAACGTGTGTATCAACTTCACATCTGCAATATGTCGTTGTTGTAAATCTGGATTTTTATACGCGACATCATGAATGTGGCACGCCAGATCAATCGCATTTATTGGATACTCTCCAGGTTGGTCTCGTTCGTCAAGCCGGATATCAAGTCGGGTTCCAGGACCACAATAATTATATCAAGGAAGATGTTTTTCTCCTGGGTATTTAGCCCATGGAATCCCTGGTAATTTTCCCAGTGAAGCAGCGAATCACCACCCGTCTTCGTACGAGACGAAATAAATCTGTATTTGCTTGTACCACATTTTACACACATGCCTGTAAGCGCACGCTTTTTCTTGTTATTATTGTTGTTAATCCACTTGTGGGGTGGGTTCTCTGCATCAAACACAATATAAATCCATATTATTTATTATATTTGTACAATATGGATGTCATTGATTTCTCAGCGACACGAAACCAAGAGCCAATCAAGCATCATCCAGCGATACCAAATAGAGCAATTATAATAGGTCCATCTGGGTCTGGTAAGACGCAATTATTGCTTAATCTGATAATGAGATGGCTCAAGTGGGATAAGTCGTATTTAGTGGCACCATCCGTTGATGATCAGCGATGCTACGATGTGTTTAAAGATTTTAATGAAGAAGCAAAATCGTCGGATGAAGACGGTAATGATATTATTGATTTTATCACCGATATTGATGAAGCCCCATCCGTAGATGACCTTGATGGATTTATTGATAATCTCGTAGTATACGATGATGTGATGCTAGAAAACAATCAAATCCAGCTCGGATATTGTCCCGAGACAGAGGCAAAAATACTGATATTATATATGTTACTCAGCAATATACGCAAATACATAAAGTGATCAGAGATGACTGCAATATTTTAGTTGTGTTTAATGGAGTCGATACACATACTCTGCGAAACATTCATCAGACTTGGTGTTCAGGGGAAATGGATATGATTAAATTCAGAAACTTTTTCTCGCACGCGCATCCTCGGTCGCGATGTCGTATAGGTCTCGATAAAATTTTTGGTTGAGAGACACAGCAGCACGGAGGGCGACGACAAAAATTGAGTGCACGGATACGTAAACGAACACCCGTAAAAATGAAAACACAAACGTCAAAGACAAAATAATAAAATGAGCTAACCCAATTAGAGAAGTCTCGGTCGGTTAGAGGATTCGGTTTGACGTTATTGACCTTTTTTTTTCATTTTTGTAGGTAGCTTTATTTTCGCGAAATAACCCTCCTAAAAAAGTTGTAGGATTCGCCCTCCCTGCTGCTAACCGCAGAGTCCATCTTTTGGACAATATGTGATCAAGCTCTTTTTAGACAGATTATAGTGAGGTCATCAAGAAACTATCGTCTGGCTATGGAGACCCGTGTGGCAACTCTTTGAATACTAAAATCAAAGCCTAATATCATAAAACAAAGAGGAAATATTGAAATAAAACGTTACATTTCTGTATTTAAATTTACATATTCATATCAAAATGTATATATAACACGAAATAAATTCCAATTTTCTTTCATTATGCTGTTAGTACTCTATGGTCTTAAAGTAAGTAACAGAAAAGAGTGAAAACCAACAAGTTTTTCTCCGAAGTAACAAAGTGAGAAGTTAAAAAGGAAATTAGAACAATGTGAATAAAATCCCAAATAGTCCTCAAAGTTCTATCACAAGTCCAAATGTATAGATTTTCAAATGAATTCCAGTGGTGATCCAATAAATTCCAATTTTGAATATGCTGACGTACCAATAGCCTGGGATGTGGCGATATATTAACAGTCTTGATGTATCACAATGATACAAACCAAAATGTCCTTGAAGAAATACACAATAATTCCAAAATAGTAGATTTAGTCCGAAAATATTGAGCATTTTGTAATTCCAGTGAATAATTATATAAACGAATCCTCTCAAATGGTCACTGAAACACATCTCGGCTCCTTATGTTAAAATAGGAATGAGTAATTCTAACACGTATGAGGGTAAAAAATTCATTGCTTAAACATTCTAAGTTGTCAACAAAATCAGGAACGTCCAAGCGAATACCTAGTGCCCTAAACTCAGATACATGTTAACATGTTAACCTCCAGTAATGATAATATTAAAACATAATTTAAAATCATAGAAAAATACTTGTTATGTAATATTTTGTTTAGAAATAATAACACATAAGGTATGGAGGCTCTAAACTCACTTACTGACCAAGTGTCAATCATACAATATAGATACACATAACATATAATCCTGGAGAAAAGCCAACATACAATACAAATTAAATATACATAACAGCATCAGCTAGTTTATGCAGGATCATGTTTTACAGGACGACCTGTGCCCAATATTGTAAATCATAACGTTAACGCAAACCACACGCTTTATGAATTAAAAACAATTTCAAACCTTTTTGTTGCTTTTCTCCCTCGAAAGCAGAAAAGCAACGAATATAATTTGATTCGACTCGGTCATCTTGAAGTGACTAAAGAAAACAGATAGAACTTGGCATTCGGAGGTCTTGGATGTGTCGGCGCAGTATGTTACAGAAAAATCATCCGGAAATTTATGCACAACAAGGAAACTGCAATCTATTCGGACCTCATCGGTTATTTCTGTTATTGGACTGATGGTAGGGTTGACCAAGCAGTTTAGAATAAATAAGTAGTTCGATCCATTGACAAAGTCTCTGTCGCTCCTTTTTTAGTAAATGTCCCAGGTAGTCTGAGCGACAGCGAATGACAGCTGTGGTTCTACATTAGAGTTATGATTCGTAGGTTTGACATAAAAGTGGCGATTGCCCGGTTCGATCACTCGGGTCGACAAGAAATACACAATTTAACTTCGAGGACTAGACTATGGCTGAGGATCGATCGACCACTGTGTCACCTCCGCTCCTAGAAATACAATCTAATATGCGGATTTTGCAGGATTTAAACCATATCTTAAATCGAGTCTTGGAGACCAGTCTCAATACCAAAATTCTGTTGAAGATATCAAAGTCTCACCGCTTAACAAAATAAATATACTAAATATCCAGTGATATTGGAGTGCAAATGAGACCAATAGATGAAGTAAGCAAAGCCTAGGAGAAATAAGCACAGCTTCGGTCAGATGTGGAGATGCTATAGACATACATATTGCATGTAATGGCTCAGCATTTCACCATACTGCGGAGGACTTTACACAAAACAACAAATTGTTCTCCACCTCTTTGATATTATTTTCATACATCACTGGTTGTGGCTGAGAACAACCCCATAAATTCAGTTGTGGATAGTCTGGAGGCATGTGTTAGCAGTTAGCATAGGAATTCAACAACTCGTGGACTGATAAGTGGTCTGTTCGGAGTGATATTACTATTGGTATTAAAAATAAGAGTGTTTAGCAAACTTCGATGCAATCACGGGCCATTGAATAGATCTTTGTACTTAGATTTTCCTTTCAACATTGTTTTACTTATATTTTCATATGTTTTCATTCTCTCTTGATAAAATTGCAAAGGCCCGTAATGCAACGGGTCCATAAAAGAGTAACTCGATCAGGTCAGTCTACGCATCTGAGTTTATTCGCTGTGAGCCACAACAAATCCAGAATTTATGAGTTCAAACTTCCTCCTTTGAATCAGATGTTGTATGATTTTCGTCACGACCAGTTATATCTGAACATATTTCTTTTAAAAGTAGAGAAAAACTTGTTGGACTGCTGACAGGTCATCCCACGATAATGTAGAACAAACAACATTCAACGTGTACAAATGCAATCCCGAACTCTTTTACTAAAATTATATTTGGTTCTTTTGTTTTTGTTTCTTTGTTCTCTTTCCTGACCTTCGAAATCTTGCAAGCTAAAACGATTTCGACAGGTCCTTACACAGATTTTCGGAAATGAAAAATCCGATATGGTGGCAATCTTCAAATGAGCCAAAGTTAAACAAAAAAATACCCCAGTTCCTATTTGTTGTGTCGGTTTACTGGATTTATAACCACTCTCATTGTCATCATATGAACACAGACGTTTACATTCACCGTAGCCAGTCAGTTTAAGCTGGCGCGTGCTTGCAAGTTTCCAGGTACACTGTTTTCAACAAGGTCGCTGTCTATTGGAGATAAATATCAATCATTGCAACAAAGTTGTTTTTTTCGTTGTGAATCAGGTACCTTGCACTAGTCCCAGGCTACCGGCGATCATCGGCTGTGCTCCTTTATCAACCGCACTGCCTATTAAATTACGCATGTGAGAGAAATGGTGACTTTTCATTATCATTGTCAGTGTTGAAACGATTCATGATTCAAGTTTAGCTAAATATCTCCGTCAAGTTGAGATTTTTCTTGATATCTTTCTTATATTGCTTGTTTTGGAACCTGAGTCATCAAGGGTTAAAATACAGCTACAGTATCCTGCATTCTCCTGAAAATGTAATATTTCAATTTCTAAGGAGAACTAGATGACTTCTTTAAAGTCAGTTGGTTCTTATTTTGTAAGAACTGAAACATATTTAATCTTTCCTTCGCGGACGTGATCGCTGACGCAGGCGAGATAAGTCGTACAGAGTTCACTCGTTCGTATATGAGCAATAGGAATGAAACATCATATAGTACAAAATTAAATTTTGTCTGTATCTGGAAAACTGTATGTTTGTCTGTGTCTGGAAAGACACACACACACACACACACACACACACACGCACACACAGACAATACTAAGATAAGCTGCATATCTATACGGGTAGAGACTTTAAATCAGGGGTCTCAAACTCAAGCTACCCTGAGGGCCGCATGAGGTCATTTTCGATGGCGCAAGGGCCGCACCACCTTTGTTATCTTTCATGACACCTAGTCACGCCAATCATTTTGCTGGCCACATGATACGGCTTGGCGGGCCGCATGGTGCCCGCGTGCCACGTGTTTGAGACCCCTGCTTTAAATGGTACACTAACAAAACCCTACTGTTAGATGGTTGCCACATGGACAAATTAACACGAAATAATTAGTAAACAAATCCAACCTGCGGTTTACGTCAGTAAGTTAGCAATCGCAACAATATTTTCAAGAGAGGAAGTTACAAATAAAAATCTTACCTAGTTTTGGTAATGGATAAGGAACGCTGAAAAGATTTTCATACAAGTCCATTGTAACATTTGCAACCTCTAACGCATATTTTACTTGCTCCACTCTATCCGGTGTGGCATATACCCTGACCTGAAGATAAACATATAGTTAAATATCAACTTCTGAAATGTCAGGCGAGTTTTGTAACCATCTATCCTTTTAAAAATTAAAGTAGCGTGGAAAAAGGCCTGATTTGAGAGACCCCTTATATGTGTGTCTACCAGTCATTTACTACTACAAAATCGTAAGGCACGAACTGATTTTTCTAAAAATGCACTGATGTGAGCTATCACCTACGCAACTCGACCGGCGTCCAAGATCTTTAAGTAAAAAAATGTTTCAACACTGTTATGAACAACCTTATCGCAAAACCAGATAAGAACATTACTGAGCTTTATTTATTCCAACCACAATCACTTTGTTGACACTTCAGTTCGAGTGCACTGTTCTCAACGAGATGAATGAAACAGATGAATGAAAGATGTGGGAAACGTTGAGCCTGGTAACCGGCTTCCGTATATGTATAAGGGAGAGTTTCAAATGCTACACACTATAAACCACATGTCACAAACCATTATTGTGGTGCCGGAGTTATCTAAATCCATTTTGCGTTTTTAAAGGAAGCAATCATAGACATACAAAGTCCTTTCATGGGTTTGTATCGTTTGTTACTCTAATGATAAAACCAATACAACACTGTATCATAATGAGATATCTTACCACTCTGTTGTCATTGTATCGTCTTTAATGTTGCAGCAAGTATTTTGCCTGTAAAATTATTAAAAGTAACGGCCTGAAGGTCGTTGTCTTTTTCGCTTATTAAGCTATTCCGGATGAGTAAATTGTGTTGTTAATTTTGTTGCTATTGTAAATGATATATAATTCATCATACGGTGGCATTAAGTGTTAAACACATGCTGTTATTGTCATTGTAAATGTTCGTATTCTTTGCTGCTTTATCAATATTCTTGTTGGAGATGCGCGAAAATACCGGAATGCTGGTTTACTGCGGTATTTATTTCCGGTAGTACGTACTACTGTAAATGTTTACTGTACCGGTACTTCGGTAGTTCCCGCGAGTAAGAAATATACGGAAATCCCCGAGCAAGTTTGCTATAAATTTTTATTGTTTTAAATATGTTTTCATTTTCTATAACAAATAATTCCAAAATTGTTAAAGCTTTTACAAAATAGTTTTATTTTTACTAATTAATGTCGAATATTACAAATATAATTATATTCGTGGACCTTAAGTGACATGTTTGAGACATGTAATTTATGCCATAATAGCGGACAAAAGATGATAGATATACGGAACAAACCCAACCTTTGCAAAAATTTCCCCTTAAAGAAAGAAGAAAGGAAACATAATACTTTTAGTTATTTACGAGCGTATATTATTCTGTTATGTACATGTATTCATTTGTTAGTGAATTATCCTTAGATTTTCAGGAGAGCGGTCGTTGATTGTTTAAATATTATGTAATTTTTCTCGCTGTTGAGTCAGTGTGTTTTATGTTTACTGTCCTTCTATGATGATGAGATCATACTCAAAGTTTCACTGTTTATTACATCAACTGTATAGCCAGTAAAGTGTAGGCTTCAGTGTCAATCCTTTCCAAACTGTAATCAGCATTCTCTCTAATGTCTGCACAATGTCTTTTACGGCATAATCATCCCCCTTTAGTTAGAGTTCTTAGCTGACGTTTATACAACAAATATCATACACGATACACATAAAAATATTCATCCACTATAAGTTATGTATCATTTAATTTTCGGCAGTAGCTTATATTACTGCGCAGTGTTCATGTTTCATTATTAAAATGGACGACATGTAAAATGTTCAATAAACGTTCACATATTTGTTTTTGTTTCATTTTGTATTATTCACACAGCATAACGAAACGAGTAATATGCGTGTTTTAAAGTGTATACAAACACAGTTATTAAAAGAGTATTGCTAATTTTTGTACCTTTGTTCATGTGGAGTAGAATGCCCTCGAAGGTCGGATACTTTTCAATACTCAGTTCGTCATGTTTTGAAACAGTATCAGTGTGTTGATTCAATATATAAATGATCCCGTTTCAATTGGTAAGGACTTTTAAGGTTTGGATGTAGGGTACATAAGAAATAAAAATCCTCTTTTTCTCTTAGTCATTTTAAATAGTTTGTATAAGGTAAGGACGTGGAAGTTTCTTTCTATGAACGTAGATTCTCTTTCTTCGTTCATATTTTGTCTAACCAATGTAAAAGGTTTTATATTTCACACATATTACATTGTTTTGAATGTCACTCAATGCCCTTGTTTAACTTTAAATATTTTGAATATTTAAAATGTAATCGAGTTTCGTTCTGTTATATTAGAACATGTTTTGCATCTATTAAATTCATGGAAGTATACGGCTATAGATATACGTTTGTTCCGTATAATAAAGAAGTCATCAAAACATTTCTTCTAGTTTATTTTAATCAAATACCCACAAATTCTCGTCCGTGTTTAATTCTCAGTCTGTCAAATACTGTCTATTCCAAGAACCCCACGACTGGCGTAGCATATGTTAGTGACTTCTTTTGCATGTAGTAATTTCCATGAAAGGAAAATGCATTGCGTTCAAGTAGTCGTCTAATAAAGTCAATTATAAATTCACGAGTGAATCGTGTGTACATTCTTTCAGATTTCCTGTTTTGCCAAATTTTAACAGCTTCTATTCCAAGGTCATGCAAAATGTTAGTGTAGAATTTGACTGTATGAAAAGTAGCGAGCGTTGATTCCTCGTTCACGATGTCTGGTTATTGGTTAAAACTTGTAATAAAATACTACACAGCAGACAAAAGTGAGACAAGTTGAGGCAAAACATGACGCTTAAGATATGAGAAACAAAATCTTGAGGAATGCAATCTAAGAGAGAGAGAGAGAGAGAGAGAGAGAGAGAGAGAGAGAGAGAGAGAGAGAGAGAGAGAGAGAGAGAAGAAAATTACTGCTCTTCAGGAACAGATGGGGACCCAGTAAAGACGGTTGATGATGCTCAAGCTCAAGCTGCAGCTAACACAACTCACAATATCCAGATAAAACAAATACATACATAACAAGAACCCAGGAAATAAAAGGGAGATGA
>JAECUM010017934.1:0-29867 GCA_016617855.1 Megalonaias nervosa | reverse complement strand
GTTATTTCTCTTTAACATGTTATAAGTTGTCTCCCCTGAAACGGATTTCCTATTTTGTATAATCGATATCGCAAGCGGCACATTTAGTTTAGAACTGAACATGGCGCAGACTGGTGAGGGTGATTCTTCAACGATGGATACAAACTTTCTTTCATTACAGGATGTACTTCATGGATTTAATAGCAGTATCAACGAGGAGCAAGCTTGGGCAGTGTGTTATCAGTGTTCAGTTTACTTTTTGTCAGTTGAGTCACATGATAAATACAAGGAAATATATTATTATGGAAATGTTGCCATTCAAGTTCGCAAGGACGGCGAAGTGTTCGTTGACAGTGCCCCAAACACAGGTTCTGGAAAAGGCCCGCCTCGTAAGTAGATTTCCACTGAAATAACAAATATTAATACCATTGTTTGTTGGGGGGGGGGGAGAACGCTTATTTTCATCCAAATGTCACCGCCCATGTACATACGAGAAATGGAACGGTTAGATCTTTTGACTCTATTCACTGCTAAAGGTACCGGATGCAATTTTGATACAGAAATGGATCAAAATTATGAAGACCTTGGATTTGAAACCTGTTAATAAGCGAACAGTTTGATAAATATATAGTCTTTTGTTTCTTATTATCAAAAGGCTGTAATTCCGTTGTCTTCGCTCTGAGCATAACAATATCACCATGATATTGACAAAGTTAAGAAGCAAACTTGTCACCGGTACCCAAGTGCGCTACTAGCAAGCAAGAGAAGCTAGATAGTCTATCATCGGGTGCCTCTTTCGTAAATGGGTACATTCACAGTCCGCTTAAAGTTGCAACATAAGCGATGCACTGGATGCACATTATATATATAAGTAAAAGCCGATTTTGTAAAATTGAAAAAAAAAAAAAAAAATGGATTTAAAAGACGTGCATAATATCGATTAGTATGAGTTGCCTTAACCCGTCCCACCCTCGATGATGCCAAAATACATCATCTAGGTTTTTGGTGGTTACTTTTTGCAGAAAAGAGGCCAAATTGGAGGATAAAATTTTATTCTTACTTAGTTGTTGACACTAGGTAATATATTTCTAATAAACGGTTATTTTATCATATTGCTTACTTGAGACTTTGTAGATCTATAATAGCATGGATTACTGCCAGGGATTTTCTGCCAATAGAATGACACTGTGTTGATCGCTCGAAAATACATTGTAGACATTCTTTTGAAACCGACAAGTTGTTTGCCAACGACTTTTTTTTTTTTTTTCTCAGCTGCACTGGCATATAGAAAGACAGAGGTATCAATCTTAGGTGACAGCAGTGGTATTGACAACAAGTGTTAGGGGTTTGTATTCTACCATTGGAAAGTAAAATTGGTGGTTGTTCATTGGCGAGACATATTGGTTTATGAACCCTGTTTACATTTGTTAGATATTTCATTTATTTGATATAACTACATGAACAGCTGTAACAGCAATAATAGTAACTAGAATGTGTTTGTAAAATACATCTTCCCATGCTTAGTTGTTCTCACTGACATCTCATTCTAACTTGCTATACACATTGGCTGAATCTCTGAATTTATTGTTTCATTCCCAATACGGTAATTAATTTTAATATCTGTACCCTTTAATTTTGCCATGTGCATATTTTTCAAATTATTAATAATTTTAATACTATATAAAATTTTTGGATAACATTTATATTTTTAAAGTTTACAATAGATGTTGGAAGAAATAGAAAGGAATGCATTACTTGTACTCAAAAACAACCACTGAACTATGTGTAATCATCAAAAATGTTTCATGGAGAACTAATTATCCCAATTGAACAAAATGAGGCATAGATAAGAATCATGTCATAGTGTCCCTTTTAAGTCCATAAATCATCTGTTATCTTGTCTCCTGTGTGGTCAAACATACCATTTTAAAACAGGATATAATAGGGGCTGTTCTGTAGATCTGCACAGTGGTTTTAAATTTAGATATTGCCCTGGGAGTGGGGCTGATGGTTGGAAGAGTTTTTTTTTTTTTTAAACTCTCTAAAGATTTCTTAAATATATGATGCAGATCTGAAAAAATTTGAGAGTATTGTAATCAAGGTTAGGGCTGCAACATTTGTAAGAGGATTTTGTATTAAACGCTCACTGGCTGATATGGGATGTTGTCCCTGGGTCATAATGTGGAAACTATTGAGGTCACCACCCTATAATGATACTTAGATTTGAAAGACACAAGGAAGCGATGTCAATTATGTATCCAGTACAGGTCCTGGTTCATGCCCATGGGGCAGGGAATTTTTTCTGGGCCATAAGTTAGAAACTGTTGAGATCCCCACCCATTAACCTTACATAGGTTTGATGGTCATGAGGCCTACAAGAAAATTAGCCTTTTCCAGTTCCAGACCATTTTTTAAAATCTACCAATGCATGAAGCTTTTCCAGCCATACAAATTATGGAATTTTTTTAACACTGATCATTTGTTTGTAAAAGTATTAATATCAAACTCATTAGGATGCTTGTCAGTTTCAAAATACTTGTAAGCACCTAACTGACCTACTAGAAAACATTTTTCACTGCTTGTTACCAAACTTTGTGGGCACCTTGCATTTGATATAAAGATGAAGTTTATTGATTTTGGCAACAAAATCTCAAGATCACATTGACTGAAAGAAGAAAAATGGTTTCCACATAATAACTTTTGTATCATGTATGGCTACTAAACTTTGTGGATGGCCTGCACTTGGGGTAAGGAAGGACGTTTTTGATTTCAAGGTCAGAAGAGCCAAGGTCAAAATCACTCAGACCTAAAGAATACAAATGGTTTCCACACAATAACATTAGTTTTACATCGTATAACTGGACATTTAGCTTGTACTTTGTGTAAGGAATAACCATATTGATTTTGGGGTCAAAAGGTCAAAGACCAAGATCACTGCAACTTAAAGAAAAAAAAGACAATGATTTCTGTACAAGAACATTGGATTTCATTGCAGACCTGGACCAAAATTTACAGATGGCTTACACTTTGAGTAAGGAAGAAAACTATTGATTTTGGGATTCAAAAGGTCATGGGTTTTCAAATTTGTACAAATGATGCCAATCCTCAATCAAATATGACTGCTATTTTTAAACAGAGAAAACTTGTAAATGACATTAAAAAATTGCTGAGCAGAATTTGATAATGTGACAGAAATTATCCTGGCTTTGAAGGCACTTATATATGTGTGTGTATATATATATATATATATATATATATATATATATATATATATATATATATATATATATATATATTTATTTATTTATTTACAAATGATGCTAATGCATCATCAGATATGGCCACCATTAATAAAGACAGAATTTGACCAAATTTGATAAAGTACTATGGCATGAACGTCATTAAAGTTTATATGTATGATGTAAATTCACTATCAAATATTGCCACAGAAAATAATTTGAACAACTTTATCTCAGAACCTGCTGAACAAAATTTGACAAACTTTGAAATACAGCATCCTGGTTTAAAGACCTTTCACTATTTCACAAATATTGCTGGTAATGCCATAAGTCTGGATGAAGATACAGAAATAAAGAACCTTAAAACAATTGATTTTATAACATATGCACATATGCAATCAGCAGCATTGGAAAGACATTTCTGCCAAATGCATCCTGTTGACCCAGAATTGCTAACTGCTTTTATGCATGTCTGTTAGGCAGATGTATGGCAGGTGAGTGGTCTCAGGGACACTCGTGCCTCTGGTCTGTAATAGGTTGTGAGGATGATAAACAAGTATGAATTAATTTTGTGTCAATTTTATGTTGATGTAATTGAAGAACACCTGAAACGATACCAACTCATTAACTTGGGTTTAAAGAAAATAAATATTGATTTAACCAAACTATATCTAGTCAGTATCTGACAAAAGTTCTGTGAGTTTTTTGGCCATTGTATCAAGTTTAAGATCAAAGTGATTCTTCTACTACACTTATCATTAGAACATATTAACTCAGACATGTAAGGAAACTTTTGTTCTTTCCAGATTGGTGTGTGTGTGTGTGTGATTTGGATTTTTAACTTAGCTTTTAACAATTTATTCCAATTTGGTAAGTTGGAGTTTCTCAAAAATATCTGAGATTGTTGCATTACTCAACAGTTGAAGAAAATAAAAATACATAGGAAAGAGATGTAAGATATAATCCTGCTAATATTTTTTTGGCTAGTAGTGCATATTATCTTTGAGGTACTCTTGTTTTTAAGGAAGTTTATTTCTTCTTCCTACAGAAATGTCATGATATTGGCTATTTCCGTGGCCAGACTCTAAATCACTGGCTCCCAATCCCCAGGTTGTGATCTAAATCAGGGTCACACAGGGATGTTCAGGATTTGTTAGGGTGGTAAGACTTATGAAAATGTGGAAACAGGGTTATGAAGATCAGAAAAACTATTCTTTTAGGGTTGTGCCCAAAAATGATTGGAAGCCACTGCTCTAAATAAGCATTATGAGCATGATTGTACAGGTTGCATTGTTTTACTTGATTTATACCTTGAAAGATTTTATATGTGGCAAATTCCAGTGCAGAGTAATTCAAACATAGCATACATAATTTTCCATTTACTGTGTTGTCAAGGTTGTCCTTTTCATGAAGCAGTCTAAAAATATGTCAACAATGACAGGCTGTGTGCTTCAAGTCTCCCAGGGGTTCCCCTGCTACCTGATTGTATCAAAAAGCATTCTCCAATCCATTCATACCTTGAATAGGTAGGTAATAATTTGCTGAAAAAGTAAATACAGTTACCTGACAAAACAGGTACAGGTAAAATAATTGCTGACCAGAGGCCTTTAGACTCCTGCCAAGTGTGTCTTGTTGCCCATTTCCACTTAAGGCTTGCTGTAAAATACCACAAATTTTGTCACATAAATCATTTTACTGATCATAGATCTAATTATTTTATTCATTGGGGAAACAGTTTTCTCATATTTATTTAAAAAGAAAAAGAAACAAGTTTTAAAAAATAGGTTAGATGTGATTAATTTGTGCTTCTTGTTACTCTGTATTTATATTTTTTGATGAGACATCGTAACAGATGGAATATTAAATTGAAGCAGACCAAATCTATAAATTTGATAAAAGATCTGAAAAACACATATTTATTCAGACTCTTAATTTTTTTGTTGTTTTATTCTGATAAAATGGCATCGGTAGCACTTTGATTGGACTTTGGAGCAGTTTAGAGAATTGGAAAACATCCAGGCTTCACTAAACCCCCGTCTGTTAAAGTGTCTTAAAGTGTAACAATGTCTGATTTGTTTGAATCCCCTCACTTTGAAAATGGACGGGAGAATTTCCCTCCTCACTATTCATTTGTAGAACAAACAATTGATCCATATAATATTGACCATGACACCCATGTTTTGTGTGTTTGCTGTTTGCTTGTATGAATGTTTGTTGAGGTAAGTACTTAATTAGTAATAATGCAGTAACAATGTTCTTGCTTACTTTATTTGTGTGAATAAAATGTGCCATTTAGTCAGGCAGAAAAAGCTTTTTGATATTCATTTGTTTGATAGACTTGGATATATCTGTCCTTCATCCATTTACTTATCCCAGATATGGATTAGAACATGTATTTTTAAATGTATGCAGAAAGAGGTTTAATTTTCAGGAGTCAGAGAGAGTAGGAAAGGATATATCAAAACAGCTTATAAATTAGAGTGGGTGTTCTTATGATTAAATTGTTAATTTACAATAGCAATAATCTGATCAGGCATCCTGTCTACTTTCAAAACAAGCCTCACACTAAAGGAATTTTAGGCATTTCACTTTGCATAACCATTAGACCAAGTCAAACAAACTATTGTACCATACATGTTGAAATAGCTAGTTAAAATTAGTTATTTAACAGTTCCAAGTAAAGCACACCATTTGACCCAAATGAGCTATTACATAAAACTTTTAAGAGTTGTAGAGTTGAAGATCCCATATAAATCATATTGTTCATCATACTTAAATTAACAGGGACTTGCACATCACTTATTCAGTTTTCACACACTTTAGAGAAAAGGTGGGGATTATGGTATTTGATACTGTCATGTGTGGAGACATTGTAATATTTGCAGTGTCATGCAACTTCTTCAACACCATTCAAAATATAGATTTCTGACTTTGATATATGATTGTAGGTAGTCTTTTTTAAAATTTTGATCCATTTCAGTGAAGTGGAGACACTTATGTTTTTGTGTACAATGAAGTGTTACAGCTTGAGGGAGCCATGGAGGCATTCCACCACCCAGGCTGTCAGTGTACTTATAAATGTAACACATGTCCAGACTAAAGCTGTATCGATGTCACTTTTTGCCGATTATGCCGATACTGCGTATTGCCGATTATTAAAATTGCCAATACCGATTATGAGACCGATTATTTCATTATTATTTGTTTTATAACAATGACTGGCTCTGAAACATAAACCTATTAGTGTAATGCAAGCAGGTATTTTGCCGTGTGAGTTATAACAAGGTTGTTTATGCGGCAAGTGAATTTGAACTTCTATACAAAAACAAACAGAAACCGGATAAGAAGTACATTGCTATTTATAGAAAACAACCATCACACAAACATAAAACTTGAAAAACTTTAAAACTAACACTGATAAAACTTATGGTTTGCCAATTCAAGATATAAATGAATGAAAATATATTAAGCTAGTCTTTTAACTTACGTTCAGTGATGCAGGTCGCCATTACTAGATTTCAATAAAATGACTAAGAAATGTTAATAAAGATAGCCCAATAATAATTAAAATTAATAATACACATGCTTTAAGACTAAAGTTAGACGTCACTGTACGCTGACTGCAGCTAATACTGAAACCCTAGTTGAGGTAGGTTGTATTTAAGCAACAGTAACATTTCTCCCTTCTCGCCAAGTAACAATTCTTGACGATCTGAAAAAATCTGGCCTGTGCCACTAAACAGCTGCTCGCTTGGAACACTTGAAGCTGGTGCAGACAAATAGCATCTAGCTAATTTGGCCAAGTAGGGGAACTGAAACCTGTGAGCGTTCCACCTGCTGTATATGTCTTATTCTCGTGGCAACAGAGGGCTGGCCAGATACAATTCAAGCATTGCGTCAATGGCATCATCGACATGGGTTGTTTTGTTGATGGTACAGACAGGTTCGTCACAGGCCACAGAAAACAAATCCCAGATACGCGACGTTGATGGTCCAGTGGCATTTGTTTCAGTTTCATTTTTTCTTTTTTTGGTCAGGGGTTCCTCCTGCTTGTCAGCTGACGCAACTATGATGCATTCTGCTCTAAGCCATTCTTTGGATCTGGTCACAAGTAATTCTTCGCTGAATAGGTGATGTTTGAATCGTGGATCCAAGATGGTGGCAAAAACAAGCTTCTTGTTGCTGGCAATGTCAGCAAAGCGTGTTTTCAGTGACGTCAACATATCACGGTGCATTGTCTGAATACCTTGACTTGCTTCATGCTCTCAAGCCAGCAACATTCGGAGCATTTTCAGCATAGGAAGAATGATGGATACTGATGTTTGGCTACCACTAACTTCCTTGGTAATGTCTGCGAATGGGCCTAGCGTGTCCACAATATTGTTAATCAAGACCCACTATTGGGCTGTTAGGCTAGGCAGGTCACAGAGAATAGCATAGGCCCCCAAGACTTGTATTTGTTCATATAACGAAACCATCATATTGTATGTAGAATTCCAGTGTGTCTGGACATCCTGGACGAGTTTCTTATGGGCAACACCAAATTTTTCCTGCTGCTCTTCAAGCTGCAGTTGTGCCAGGATGGAGTGCTGGGAAATTGCTGACTATGGATCGCGAGATCGCCAAAACATCTTTCACAGCTCGTTGCGACAGAATGCCATCACTGACAACGAGCTGCAGTGTGTGTGCAAAACAGCTGATGCTGTCAATTTTAGCCAGACGCATTGCTTTAACCATGTTTGCACCTCCGTCACGCAGAAGAACATGGATATGAGTTTTGGGAATGTTGTATTCCTCGCATAATTTGTCCAGTTTGCTCACCAAATATTCTCCTGTGTGTGATTCATCGAGAGGTGTTGCTGCTAAAATCACCTGTTTCCGCTGAAAGTCTTCCGTCAGCCAGTGTGCCGTAAGACTCAACAAGGCTACATTGATGGACGGGTCTGACCATGCATCAGAGGTCAAACTAAGGTCAGATTGTGCAGAAACTAAATCACACACCTTGCTTTGTATCACCTTATGCATGTCAGGTATCAAAGATGTGGAAAAGTGCTTCCGACTTGGAATTTTATAGCGTGGTTCTGCCTTGGCAATCAGACATCGAAATCCACTGTCTTCAACAACGGAAAATGGTTGCACATCTACTGCCATGAACTCTGCAATAGCTTTGTGCCAACAAATAGCTCTTGGGTCGTCAAATGCAAATGGCTGCTTCCGGTCCAGCATGGCGTCAATAGTCAGAGTACGAGAAGTTGTTGAGGTTAACTGCACAGCATCCTTTTCTTTTTTTATCTGCCAGAAACAGGCCATGTTTGATGATGTGTTTGCAGCACAAGTGGTGGACAAGATTTGATGTCGTAATGTTTTTAGTAGAGGCCGACCGAAATTTGGTTTCGGCGCCGAAAGTTGGTAAATGGCCTCTTTTGGCATAGTTTCTGTTTCGGCCGAAGCCAAAAAGTTAGCTTTTGGTTTCGGCCAAACTTGATATTGACTTTTGGTCATCAGATCTATTTTAATTTTCAGGATGCAACGCTAGTGCTGCGTCTGTTACTCTGCTTGTCGGCCGGTCAGTTGGCGCTAGGCAATTCTAGGCACTAAGATCCAAATAAACACAAGCGCGTGCCAGCAGCTGCAGCTTGGTAGCGAGGTTACAACCGCAACCATTGTCGGCTAATAACCGGTCAACAGCCGGCAGCTTGTATCTCCATCCTTGGATGAACTCTCTTTGGCGGGAAGAAAACAACTTGCACAATGCCCGTTCCTGTCCCGCCTGCTCACCTTGGCTTATGTGTTGCATTTCAGTCTACTCGTGTGTTGAATAAAGAGATTTCAAAGTCTGACAATATTGATAATTTCAGTTAGTTAAACTGTAGCGAATTATCTGTGCGAAATAGAAAATTGAAGTTAATAGTAAACGGATTAGTTAATCACTGCAAAGAATGTCAAAAAATGCAGTGTGGGATTACTTTACAGAAATTGAATCTGATGCAAGCAAGGCGCAGTGCAAAGAATGCAACAAACTGTTATCACTTGGCAGTGATAAACCAAAACTTCAGACAGTTTCATGCTTGAAAGGTCATCTGGCCAGCTGCCACAAGGAGCTCCATGGTATATATCTCAAGAGGTCCATGAATGACGGAGCAGAGCGTGCCTCGAAAAAGTTGATGATGGAAGAGAAAGCGACTAAACATGCACTACCGAATTTTGTGCAGATGACCTTGACATCAATGGTCGAGAGCAGAATGGTCTGGCCTGATGACCACGTTGCAGTTCAGCGAATTGATAAGTGCATCATGTACTTGATCGTTGTCGACATGTTACCCTACTCAATTGTTGAAGGTGAGGCATTCAAAAGACTGAACATTGGTGATCCACTCAGCGCTAAGGTGAGGCATTCAAAAGACTGAACATTGGTGATCCACTCAGCGCTCATTGCTATAAGGTAAAAAGCGAAAAATACTACCGAACAACGCTGATGTCTGCCACATATGACAAAGTCGTGAAACACGTGAAAAATCTGTTGCAGGAGGCCACCTGGATATCGTTTACTACAGATGGATGGAGCAATCCAACAAAATCATGTTCCTTACTAAGCTTCACGGGTCATTTCATTCATGATGCTGTGCATCGTAAAGTTATTTTGAGTGCGATGATGCTGGAAGAAGATCATGATGGAAATTATGTTGCATCGAAACTTGGTGAAGCCATGACAAAATGGGAGATCGCGGAGGAGATTCACATTGGAGTGTGCGACAATGCCGCCAACATGAAAATGACAATGAGAGTCGCAGGCATCACTGATATTGGCTGCATGTCCCACACACTGCAGTTGGTTCTGCATGATGCCTTGTTCACGCAGACATCAGTAGAAGCTGTCGTCAAGAAGGCTTGCAAGATTGTTACTCCCTTTAAGCATAGTGAACAGGCGTGCCGCCATCTTGTGGAACACCAGCAAACAGTTAAATCCCCAGAACATTCCCTACTGCAATACGTTGAGACTAGATGGAATAGTACATATCTTATGCTGGAGCGGCTGGTCGAACAGCGCAAAGGCAATTAATCTGTACAGTGTGCAGCGTGGCGGAATCAACAGTCTTTCAATCACAGAGTGGGAATTGGCTGGAAGAGTTGTTAAAATTCTTAAACCATTTTACACTGCAACGCAGGAGATTTGTGCTGATGATGCATGCATTTCTGTTGTGATACCGCTTGTCTCAAAATTTGAAGAACATGCTCAACACTACAGCAGCAGACCATGGCCTCAATCAAATGAAAGCAGCGCTGCGTGACGCAATGACCCGTCGATTCTCTGATATCAGCTTCTTGGCACCTTTCCTTGCTGCAACACTGCTTGACCCACGCTTCAAGGATACATATTTCAACGTGCAGGAGGCAGCAGCAGCGAAGAAAATGGTTCTGGACTTTCTACACTCAGTCCAAGAATCCGCTATGAACAATATGACTGTGCCATCCGCAGCTGCAATTGACAACGTAGAGCAAGAGCTTGAGAGCAACGAGACTTCCGAATCAGATGCTCAAGAGGAGGCTGATTTGTGGGCTGCGCATGACAGACAACCTGCTTATGTGAACCCACCACAAAATGTCGACAGTCAAACTGATGCTGTACCACCATATGAACAGCAGTTGATCAATTATTTAAAGGAACCGCGTCTGCCTCGAATGACCACAGACATATACTGGCATTGCAGTCAGTACCCACTTCTGGAAGCCACAGCTCGCAAATACTTGTCTGCGCCGCCGACCAGCGTGCCCAGTGAACAGCTGTTAGCGCAGTAAGACAGTTGTATGCAGACCGATGCAGCAACCTGCTGGGCGAGAATGCGGAAAAACTGTTGTTTCTGAACTACAACATTCGTTTGTTTGGATATAATTACTAAGTAACACTAAAAGATGACATTTAACAAAGTCCTCTTACTGCAGGCTCTGAATGATTACTTCTAGATTTGTTTTTAATTAATGTAGCATTGCATCATGACCCAGGCCTATTTAATAAATCTTGTGTTCAGCAACTTCGGTTTATCTTTTGGTTTCGGTTTCGGTTTCGGCCGAAGGTGTAGTTAAACTTTCGGTTTCAGCCAAAAGTCAATTTATAACTTTCGGTCTGGTTTCGTTTTCTGCCGAAACAAGAAATTTAGTTTCAGTCGGCCTCTAGTTTTTAGAATCCTTTCTACCTCTGGAAATGCATGCTTTGCGAAGTGTGCAATTTGCTTCGGACTCATCAACTGCATTTACTTTGAAGTAATTCCAGGCTAAACTTGAGTGTTTCAAGTTCGACATTATGCATAGGCTTGGTAGTATATTTAATAGTGTACAATCGCTAGTCAATATTAATAATCCAATCAATTTGCACTCTTGAAACAATGTTTTAAATCAAGTAAGTTACTACTAAGTTGTCCACGTGGCTGGATGGATGCACGCTGAAGCAGCTCAGCAGCTGGGGTATCCAGGGGTAACGTCGCTGGTACTGGCATGCCAATATCATTGTTGCATAATATTTGTATGTCAGCATTCAGCTGCTTCAGAGTGCGACCGCTATTCGTTGATTAGCAGCATTGCAGGACTGGCTAAAGACCAGATTAACTGTAGTGAGTCACAGTTTCGTAGTAGTTGGAAATTTTGCTAGCTATCTAATCAGCTTGGCTATCTGCTAATGTGTATGCTGGAAGTTCAACAGCCACATGAGACCTCATTGGCTGGTTGGCTGCTGTGATTGGGATGAGTGCATGAACGGTATTGATAATTTGTTGTGTGCAGACAATCAGTGGTAGTTTACAGCAAGTGTGTTAAAAAGTATTTACTTTTAAGAATATATTGTCTTTCAATTAACCCCCAAATCAAATGTTTATTCCTTAATTTCCACTATTTAATTCTGATTTAAAATTCAAGCCATGTCAAGATGAATGTTGTGATTGAATTTATATTTTGGAAATTTGTTTACATTGGCACCGATTATTTCTGCCCATACTGATTATACCTATTGTTCCAATAATCGGCTCAATTATGAGAATGGCCGATTAATTGGTACAGCTTTAGCCCAGACTATCATCAGTATAGGGGGATAGAGTTTTATGTATATTCAGTGAATTCCAGACAACTCACCCTAAGTGAAATATCAGTGTGTGTGTGTGTCTGTGTGGATAACTCAGAAATGTGTTGTTGTGCTGTAGAATTCTATTTCACTATTGGAAAGTTTTATCCTCTTTCTTGAGGTAAATATCGGCTTTGCATGTTGTTTTTGTTGTTGTAGGATTTAAATCCATTTTTCAGCACAAGATAGGCTATACATGGCGGCCAGTATAAATGGTGGAGGAAGAACCCAGGAAAACCCCGGAAAGAACCACTGACCCACGAAACGCTACTGGCAAGCATTCTCACATACCCACATTAGGACTTTGCATGTAATAATGATTAATTTTCCAATTTCATTAATTTATATAGCTTTGATTCCTTATAGCATAACATATTTTTAAATATTTTGAAAGTTTAAATCTGTGAATAGGACATTGTAATTAGCCATGCTAGGGCATTTGCATGTGTGTAACTGTCAGTCTGTTTTTATTATGATCATTTATGTGAGGGGAATCAATTGGTTTAGGGGGGCCAGGGTTGCAGAGAAGTTCAAGATTCTCACCTTTACAGCTTACATATTCTACCTATTTCCATATGGGATTGAGTCTTGGCTCAACCAAAGTGGATATGTAAGAAAGCTTGCCAGTAGCTTCCCATGGGTTGATGATTCTTTCAGAGTTCTCACTGGGTTGTTCTTCCGTCAAATGTATATTGGCCATGATACATATCCTACCATGTGCTGAAAAATAGTATTAAACCCAAAGTCAGACTAATCAGTTTACTTTTAAGGTATACACCAATATGATTATGGTTTTCCTGTTTTTCCACTGGGAGATATTTAATGGAGATGGGCATAATACCTTAAGCACCTTATAATAATAATAATAATAATAATAATAATAATAATAATAAAGACTTTATTTAGAGAAGGTAACTTAATTAGTTACAGAATTAATCTACCTTGAGGCCTTCTATGTGTTATGTACAATATATATATATATATATATATATATATATATATATATATATATATATATATATACACAACATGACATGAAGAATCTGGCTTGACACTAAATAATTAAGTAATTTTAAAAGTCAAAGTATCAAGCCTGGAACACGTGCACAGGCATCTGTGAAAACATAAACATATATAAAATATAAAATATCATCCTGCATTGAAAAATTCAACTGTGAAAATGATACATAATTACAGAAAAGCAGGTGGTATTTATTGTACTTGAACTGTTCAATTTTCTAAAGATTTCATCCATTTGAAACATTGATTATGAAAAGAAGAAATGCTGGGAGCCTTCCTTATGTCACTGGGAATGTTGTTCCATACCAGTGGACCAGTATATTGAAAACTTTTTTTTTAAACAATTCCTTCTTTGGCCTTAGTATAATGTAATTTTTACTGCTTATGGACCTTAAATTTGGAGTACCATCAGCATCTCTTTGGTGAAAGATATTGCTTAGATGGACAGGAATGGCTTTTCTGGATACTTTATACATCAATATGGCCTTTCTAAGAAATATTCTGTAATGTATTGTTGAAACCTTTATATATTATTCATTGTATCCTGGAAATTGTCTATACATTGATCTAGAATTAAATGGTAAGTCCTCTTTTGGAGTCTTAAAAGTGTTATGTTTGAATTAGAGGTATTACTCCAAATTACATTACAATACTCCAGATATGGCTGAATATAACTTTTATAAAAGATGACCCCATACTGAAGAGGAATGTATGTTTTGCTTTTTTCTCAGTAGCCAAAGATAAGAATTAACCATTTTTGAAATGTGTTTAATGTGAATAGACCAAATAAGATTGTTATCTACGAATACAGCAAGAATTTTATCATGAGAGGTCATATTAAAGGTCTGCTAGAGTGTAATACACACTATATATCAGAATGTTCATTTTTCGCTAAATAACTCAGAAATGTGCATTAAAAATGCATATTTTAACTCAGAGAAGAAAATGAAAATAACGTGCATTTATTGATGTTTTATGGAAAACATGCTGGAAATATTTGTATACTTAAGTGATAATAGGATTTCTGGAAGTGAAGTACTATCGGGAAGTCCCATAATTTTAGCGTATGTGGTGATGATAGCTGAATCTAGTGATGATTCAAGCAAATTTACTGCAAATTTGTCCTGCTCATTTTCGTTGTGTGAGGAAGGTGAACTCCTAGAAGATGGCAAATGTAATAAATCTTAATAAGATTCTGAGGTTAGACAGGACCAATTTAAGCCCGAATGAGACGAGAACGTGGATGAGGACCCTAAAGAGAACATGGGCATAATGAGGCTGAGCAGCGCTTGTCTTATTCATTCTGGTAATTACTGTTATCATTATGGCAGTTATTATTATTATTCTTTGGTTAATGTTATTTCAGTTTCATAATGAAAAGTGAAGGGCACGAATTTGGGCAAAACTTTGACGTCTTAAGAGCACATTTTCATGTGGGCGTGGTTCATCAGTAACTAGTGGTGTTAAAAGTTAAACACTTAAGACTCAGACTGAGAATAAACGTTATGACAAGTTTGTTCTTTTAAACCGTGATGAAATGCAGACCCCGAATGTACTTTGGGTGTGATTGTTTACTACCCTCCACAGATAGTAAAATTGAAAAATTTTATTAAAAAGTAAAAGTAATCATAGACCTGGTGTATCAAGATGTTTAGCAAGCATATGTTTTCTCTGTGTGTCTAGGTGAATAATACTAGTGGCAGAGGAAGTATACAGATTTATGGGAAAACAAATCTTGAGAATAATACATTACTGATTAAATGTTCATTATTGTGGTACAAAAGTCTAACCATGCATCACATATACATATATTTCATACTTTAACATGCAAGAACTTCTCATACATTTTACCCGCCAGTTTGCTATGTAACACAATAATGAATGATGGCGTGTATTTACCATGTATATTAGTGTACCTGTGGAAATTGCAGCAGTTAAAGAAATAGTTGAGAAGTGTATATGCTGTAAAGAGATTATGATTTTGAATAAGACTGAGGAGGTCAATGTGGATTGTATCATTGATCATCCAAGATTTCATACAATTTACTTGGATGAATATGTCCTGAAAGCAGCATACTGTGCCTACATTCAACAGTATGGAAATTGCAAGGAAATCCTGTCTGAGTACATGAACACTTGTAGGCAAAATATTCTTACAGTAGTTATGGTGCCACTCTCAGGGTCAATTTTGGGACAATTGATTGCTTTTTACACATGTGAAAATTATGCTTAAAATTCCTTTTCATAAAATCCCGCCTTTATTGACAAAATGTATCAGTACTATCACTTTACTTGAGTATGGAATGTTTACCAAACCTTTCATTTTGATAATAGATCCTGCTAAAATCATTCCTCCATTATCTTAGAAATTCTCATGAAAAATTCTTTAATCCTCTGTAATTTCATTCCTTGAACAGATTCTATACTATGACATTAAAAAACATATTGCTGTCTGTTCATGTTCAGTTTTGATTCATTTAGCTTCCTAACACTGGTTTGTAGTAAAATCTAATTTTATGCTAAAGGCATTGACTCTGAAAACATGAAATAAGTAACAGAAAACTGGGATACATGAAATAACATAACTTTATTCAAGTTTAAAAATTTGCTGTATATTCTATTTTCAGTCATAATAGATACATGACTGTATAGAGGTGGCAATAACTATCAACTGACTCCAGCTTCCTGACCACTTCCTCCAGCACTGCCATCAATTCTTTAACATAGTCTGAAAAAATAAAAATTGTTACCCCAGTAATTCAAGAAACTGAAAAATGTCATCCACTGCCTATATTCACACTGACAATTTACCAAAGTGAATAAATGGAATTGGAAACAAGACTGAAATAGTATTCATTTTAACATACATATAAATCATGGTTTAATGAATGAATGAATAATAATAATAATGATAATTTTTGTTGCAATATATAATTTTGAATATGTGCTACAAAAAAACCCTGTGTTAGCTTTGTTTTGATTAAAATCTTTCAAGTTCGAGTTGCTTTGCTTCAGTTAGTTTCTCCCTTCCGTATGTGTATGTACAGGGCTGGGGAGGAGGGGCCAGAAATATTAATGGGGGGGGGGCTGACTGTATTCCTAGTGATATGTTCACTGTCCAACTTTAATATAACTTTAAACATAGAACTGTTATATTACTATATGTGCTTGTATACAAGTATTATCAAATGGTATCATTCAGTGCAGTAAAAATTGCAATATCTACATACCCTTGGTTACATGTCACACATAAAAATAGTGTGCGACTCTCGTATTCTCTCTGATCCATTTCTGTATCTGAACATGCCTGTCTGTAATAATAGTGTCCACCTCCACAATGTGGTTCTGCAATTTTTATGGCTCTAGAAAGTCTCTTTTTCTCCATGTCGTAACTACTCTTCATTTCATTGTTCTGAAGAAAAGAGAAAAACAATGTGTTGAGCAAAATTAACAATACTTCTATTTCTTGAAATGTGACATCATCTGTACATAGCTTAAATATGTTTACCAACATTTTAAAAATGGACTTATGAATAAGTAACATTGAAAAAGTAAGCTTATTTTCTTGCATGCATGTCATGTATGAATGCTGACAAGTACATGAAAGTTTGCAATGCCTTTGCTTCTTCTCTTTACTTGCTGGACATTTACTTCACAACCTTTGTAGTCGGTGAAATTTTTGACGTGTATACTGATCATTGTGGTTTTCACACAGATGACGATTTCTCATGAATATGTGTATCAATTAAAGTGTATCATTGCTAAATAATAACAAGTTCACAAGGGCTTTGGTCTAAAAGTCAAATGCTTACATAATCATACTGAGCTTAGTTAATGCAATGTTATATGTGTCGTTTGCTTGTTTGTTTTTTCTTAAGTATCCTATCAGTCTGACATTGAACAGCAATACTGCATGATGGTGTATTTAGTCCCTCTAATAAGAGTATGCAAAATGTGTTTCATGCTTTTGCAGTAGATAGGGTAGTCACACATGAAGTCTTTTGCATGTCTGAACAGTAGTTGACAAATGCACCACACCCTTTTCCTTACTTTTACAACTAAGGGTTGATCATAAACTTTGACATATTACCAATACATTGTATTTTTTCCGCAATAAAAAAATTACATAACTTAATTATTGACTCACATGCTGATACAATTTGTGAGGCCTTAGGAATCCATATCAACTGTGAAGCTATACAATCCATGTAAACAGCGAATGAATGGAAAGTTCACTGTAACATCAAAATGCACCACAGGATATGTCACACCATCTATTGTCTTCAGTTCTTTCTAGTGCATTATCTTCTGGGTGCTGGTTCTCAAAATTCTCATTCAGTACCTATATATATATATATATATATATATATATATATCAGCTTTAGAAGGTAAAATCTTTACATCGACAGCATTGAAGTATTTACAAAAAATCCTTTAACTATGGTTCTGTACATATAATAATACTATACTCTCCACATTGAATGGACATTAGTATTCACACTCACAGGCAATGGGTTGTGGGTTTGACTCTGACCTATACCATCATCCATTGACACCGTTGTGTATATTCTGGCAAACAAGGTAATTTACTCCCAGTGTCTCAACATGAAGGGGTAATTAGCCTTTACAATTAAACACAATCAATACATCAAGTATTCACAACATTTTGGCTTTAGCAGAAAACTTGCTTTGTCATTATTATTATTGTTGAACAGGCATGAAATAAGCATGGGCATGCAAATGAATTTTTTCGGGGGGGGATAATAATGGGGGAGTGGGCAAAACTAAAATCCAAGGGTCACACACACACACACACACACACACACACACACACACACACACACACACACACACACACACACACACACACACACACACACACACACACACAAATCATCGTAAAACAGGATTCATTTTAGGAGGTAGGGGTGGAGCTATTATGGTTTGCAAACACCCTCCCACTATAATTGCCCTCTTCCATTGATCGTTCTTTTGCTAGGTATATTTGTGGCGAGGGGTAGGGGCTGACAACCAATAATATAGCTAGATAAAGATATATAAATATTTTACCCTCGCTAGCTCTGGCTTCTGTACAAGCTTTTCTCGGTCCACATGTTGTTCGCCATGCCGTAACCCTTGGTTTTTGTTGACCTGGTGTTCATGGACTCAGTTATCTGGCGAGAAAACACGCTTGGTACTGCATTTGGCAGGAGTCGTCTGATGGTCGTAATACCAAGTGACTCTTTAATAATTATAGACGGTATCGAAATCATCGTCTCTCAAATGGTCACTGCAGACTATCTCACCTGTCACTGGTTGGATACCAGCTGCTGAATGCAACTAACAATGAAAGTAGAAATGTCCAGTTCCCAACACCACGTCACTTCCACTTTGTCTTACGGAAATTGCCAAGCATGAAATTGGCTAGGAGCATTTTTCCTTGTGCGATAACAAATTGATGTTTTGTGGTCATTATTTTCATTAATGATGAGGCATTTGACATAATACCTTTGAAAATCACATCTAGAAGATTAAATTTATCACATAAATGAAAGTTGTGTGAGCACACCACTAGCCCTTTAAGGCTCACATTGTCAAATGGAGTTTGTCGCTATCTAGCCTTACTCATTTTTGTTGCATTGTAACTAGTAGGGCTTTCATTTTTTCTGTATTTGTGATCATACTGTTTTCTTTGCACCATACTTGAAGTCTGTTGAGAGCATATTGTAAAAATATTTTCAATTACTGTTTTGGTTTTACCCATCTCAGACAGTGTAGTATCATCTGCACAGAGGTCAGTGGAAAAAACTGAAGTTCCAATCTTAAGAGGCAAGTCATTGATAAATAGAATGAATAACAGAGGTCCAAGGATAGAGCCCTGTGGTACTCCAGAATTAATATTTTTACTTTCAGAAAGTTGACCATTTAAAGATACTTTTTGCACTCTGTCAGTTAAATAAGAAGTAAACCAGTTAGATGTACTTTGCAAAATTCTCTGTTTGGGAGGAAATCCAATCTGTGCATTGATGTTTCATGATCTGTGGATTTCTTTGATCTTAGAAATACATTAATGTTCAACAACAATGAGAATAAAACTAATCCACGCACCTGCTCACCATGAAAAGAATATTTCATCTTAAAATAGTGTACATGACTTACTTCTGCCATTGCTATTCAAAATTTTGAAAATTCTTTCTCAGCGAAACAGTGAAGGTTTGTAATGGTATTATTAATATGAAAACTAAACTTTTATATAATTTGCTGCGCAACTTTTTATGCCCCATCATGGAAGTATAAGCGGTTTGTAGTATTATCCTTGTCTCATCGTCCGACCAGCCATTACACCTTACTTTATGCTCTGTCATGACAGTGATCATGGTTTGTTGTTATTCTTGTCTATTTGTCTGACCAGCCACCACACCTTGCTTAGGTTTTGAATTTAGGTCATGTCAGGCCTTTTTGGTACATTTTCATCTTTGCTTGACAAGGTTCCGTTTTGCTAACCCTATCTACACCTTGGCAGATTGATCTTATATTTGAGTGCTTTGTAATAGCGACATCTATTTCATTTAATTAGTTGTCTCCCTTAGTATATAATGCCACCTAATCAATATAACAGTGGTGCATTGTTATTTTGTACATCGGCCAAAAATAGTGGAGGCAGTTGACATCAGAAGGATACTTTGCAAGTTTAACATTGAAGTATGACTATGTACCAGAGAGAAGTCATTACAGGTATAGGGAAAGGATGTAGCTGTACAAACATGGACTGGCAGTAGGATTGTGCTTGTTTATTAGTCCATTCCAGATGTGTGCTCCGCTTGTATCTATCATCTGGGAACAGTGTTTAGATTTGAACAATTTGATTTTGATTGGATGCGGTGGCCTGTTGCCACATCCAATGAAATTCACAGACCCAAAGCACAGAATTATTTGATTGATCTGCCAAGGTGTAGATAGAGTTTACACATCGGAGCCTTGGCTAGTGAAGATGGTAAGATTTATGCTTCATGAAATGTTAAAATTTTGGACTAATTTAAAAATTAACTTGAAAATTGTGTGTGTATAATATGCACACCACTCCCCCTTTCCAGTTTAGAACTTTACTCCAAAATGTAAGACTCTTGCATAGGTCCCTGAATGAATGGACTGCCCCATAGGCATATGTCAGTTGGGTATGTGTATTGGTTAAACCTGTGACCCATGGATTAAGAGCTTGTTACTCTACCAACGGTGCTGATGTGGTTCCCTATGTACATGTTTAATTTCATATGTTGGAATCTCTATAATTATTTGACTGGGGTTCAGGGCTATATCCTTTGGGTAGTTGGGATTGGACTGCAGGGTTATTAATTGATCTTTTTGTGTCCAGAAAGTGCCTATATGGTTATAGTTTGGGTACTTATGGCTCAGATTGCCCAGTACTTGGGTTAGGGATGGATACTAGGGCTCAGAGGGCCCAATACTTGGGTTAGGGATGGATACTAGGGCTCAGATGGCCCAATACTTGGGTTAGGGATGGATATTAGGGCTCAGAGGGCCCAGTACTTGGGTTAGGGATGGATACTATGGTTCAGAGGGCCCAGTACTTGGGTTAGGGATGGATACTATGGCTCAGACGGCCCAGTACATACTTGGGTTAGGGATGGATACTAGGGCTCAGAGGGCCCAGTACATTGGGTTAGGGATGGATACTAGGGCTCAGAGGGCCCAGTACATTGGGTTAGGGATGGATACTAGGGCTCAGAGGTCCCAGTACTTGGGTTAGGGATGGATACTATGGCTCAGAGGGCCCAGTACTTGGGTTAGGGATGGATACTAGGGCTCAGAGGGCCCAGTACATTGGGTTAGGGATGGATACTAGGGCTCAGAGGGCCCAGTACTTGGGTTAGGGATGGATACTAGGGCTCAGAGGGCCCAGTACATACTTGAGTTAGGGATGGATACTGTGGCTCAGAGGGCCCAGTACATACTTGGGTTAGGGATGGATACTATGGCTCAGAGGGCCCAGTACATACTTGGGTTAGGGATGGATACTAGGGCTCAGAGGGCCCAGTACATACTTGGGTTAGGGATGGATATTAGGGCTCAGAGGGCCCAGTACATTGGGTTAGGGATGGATACTACGGATCAGAGGGCCCATTACATACTTGGGTTAGGGATGGATACTAGGGATCAGAGGGCCCAGTACTTGGGTTAGGGATGGATACTAGAGTCATTTATCATTTGCATGCAACAGTTCGTCTTTTTATGCCCAGTAAATGTTTGTGTGTGTGAGTGGGTATATAAGGTGGGGATCTCAGTAGTTCCTAAATGACTACCCAGGGATCAAGTCCAAGGCAGTAGGGAAGGACTTAGTAGTTAATGTCATTGACTCAGTTGGATGCATGCCTTTTTCCATTTTCTACTAGGGTTTTCTTCAGTTTGTCTTTAACACAGGTTTTAAAAAAAACCTGATATGCATTAGATTTATTGTAGAATTGTAGAATTATATACTTCAGCAAGTTTTACTTAAGGTATTGTGTTTGATTTTATGAGTTACAATATAAAATTTTGGATATTTCATTAGTTTCTGTGACATGATTGATGGTAGTTGGTATGGATGGGTCAGTGAGGCAAGACTCAGGGATCCTGGTATGATGACTTGGGTCACTGATCACTCGTGCCAGTTCTCAAACATGTTAGACATACAACTCCAGGTTTATTTAAAATTTATATAAAATTACCCCAAAACTTACCCTCCAACACCAGAAGTTGTTGGCATAATCTACAACCATTAACCCAAGTCAAATGTAACTTTAACTCTTGAAGAAATTAAAAAACATAACATAAATGTACACCTGATTATATATATTGCATTATTGTGGATGGATGGATAAACTGTATCACAATATGAGTGTGTAAGTGGTGCAATATTTAGCAAATGTCTGAATGTTCCTTCCTCAATAACAGATGCATGCATGTTCATTTACATGTTTACCTATTTTTTAAAGCATTTATAGGCAGTAAATTAAGTTACACATGTAAACTTTGCAGTCTTGTCCCTGATTTTCTTTTGAAAGCATGGACATAAATTACAGGTTGATACCAGCACACCACAGTTGTGATCTAAGTCAGTTAATTAGTTTGTACATGGACATGCATTGGAGTGTAGGTATAGATTTTATTGATCATATATCAATACAAATTTGGTTCTTGATCATGATATCTGGGGTCACATGAATAACCTTATTGATATTTATGCTGCATGACTGAGTTACCAAATGATTTAGCAGTTTTTGAGCAATGGTCAGTATAACTCCATCTGAGCTTATAAAATGTGTAGAGCTTTATTTCAACTACTGTACAAGTACAGTGTTGATGGAGGAAGCATGTGAATTTAGTATAGCAAAAATAAAAGATGTTTCGTTATTTCACCCTATGAGTTTCAGGGAAAAAATATAATTTACAATATTCAAACCATTATGTAAAGGATAAAAATCATTTCAATAACCATGTGTTGATAAGTTTAACTGCCATTATAAAATAAAATTGTAGCCATTTTGTGAAATGCTTTAGTGAAAACATTTTATTCTTTACTTTTATTTAAAAAAATTTGAGCGTATGAACATTGTCTTAAATGAAAATTGAAATCTTAAAGAGATAAACAATTCCTACTGTTTCAAGAAAGTCAGGACACTTCATCTGCAGTGCTGAAGTTGGTTGTAATGTTCAGGGTCCTCAATAAGAGTTATTTGACCTTGACCCAAAATCTCGAGAGTCAAAATCAAGTCTTAAGAGTCAAAACTGAAATCTCATGAGTCATTTGTTTTTGACAGGTGTGAGATTATAGCAGGGATTGTTCATTATTCATGGAGCAAACTGATGTTTAAGATTTTTTGTCTCATTGAATAATGAGGAATACATATATCATATTTTGTAAGAAAAAGACAAGTAGACAGTGAGACTGAAATGGTCATTACTGACTGACTCTAATTAGCATGAAAATATATATATATATATATATATATATATATATATATATATATATATATATATATATATATATATATATATATTTAGTATATTAAACAGAAAAAGATTATTTTATAATTTTTTATATTTCTTACTGCTAAGAATATTTCATTTTTATCCCCTCAAATTTTACTTTAAATGCAGAAATATTCCCATACAACTATAAAGGTTCTATATGAAATAAATATCCAATTTTTATATCATAACCATTTCATTATGATTATCATGCATCAACCAACTTGAACAAGGCATTATCAAGGATGATCATCACAGTTGGTGACTTTATATATTTGGAAGTCATCTGTTAACAGAAGGTGTCAGCTACTTATTTCCTCCTGTTTTTACTCTGTACAATATTAGCAACAACAATCTCTGCCTCAAAAGTTTTTTTACTGTTGGACCTTCTTTGCATATCCAGATGAGTTTTATTAACTTCCTATAAACAAGTCTGTGTGATGCACTTGTTTTCAGATGAGTCTGGATAGACCCACAAGTCACACTTGTAAGGGGTGCTGTCAAATGGCCAGTATGAAATAATCTGGAAACATGTCAATGTATTTGTCAATTAGTTCCAACATAATTTTTGTGATTTCCATGGAGGTCTTAAGTACAACCTTTAAAAAAGGTAATGTTTAATTCTGTCAGTGTCAGCAAGTCCGTCATGGTCTTCCTTAGGCCCAAGCCAGTCACAGATGCTTATGGTCTCCTTTTGGCCAAAGCCATTCACAGATACTTATGGTCTCACTTTGGCCCTAGCCATTCACAGATACTTGTGGTCTCCCTTTGGCCCTAGCCATTCACAGATACTTATGGTCTCTCTTTGGCCCTAGCCATTCACAGATACTTATGGACTCACTTTGGCCTAAACCATTCACAGATAATCTTCAAGTGCTGCTGTCCATGAGCTTCTTTAGGCCTTTCTGATATAACAGTTTACAAATGCATCTAATATAAAAAATATTTCCATCTCATTATTCAATCTCGAGTAATTCCAAAGCATGAAGCAAATCGCTGAGCATAATGTTGGGTAAACTGTTGCTGAATGATACTTTCATTAGAACATCAGATTTTTAAAAACATTTTGCAGATTGACGCAAAATAATCACCCATAAAACATTTAAAGTTTGTCCACATAACTTTAAGAACTGGCTTTGCAAGCTGCCATATTTTACAACACTTTGTCTAATTGATTAACATTTGATAGGAAATAAGACGGATGCTGACATTTGATCAAAAACGTTAATCCAGTCAAGTCATAATTGATTCCGTCTTCCTCTATCATAAACGTCAAAGATAATCTCAAAACAATCAAATCATGATTTAGTTATGCACACCTAAGCGTGACATCAGTGACCTGTTAGCTCCATCCAGTTCATACTGAATTTCCATTGGTGCAATATTATTGGCTGATAAGGTATAAATAATAGTCTTGCAAACGTTGATCAAGAGTATATTTGTTATGGACAGTGTATACTAAGTAGGAAATTGTGCCAGAGGCGAATCAGGGTTAGTTAAGACTGATGCTCTGGCCATAAAAATGCACAGGTTGGAATTTCCATGCATCAGAAATGGGGTGAATTTAAATTTCAAGAATCAAAACCCAAGGGTACTGTGGGAGATTGTTATGGTTGGGTTGGGGTGCTCCCAATGTTTTATTTAAACTATTATAGAAGTCCCACCCAGGTTCTGTTTTGTTGGAAGTTAAATTTAGTGAAAGATGGATGCAAAGCTCCGAGCCCCCAGTCAGCAATGCCGACGGTTAGATGGTTAAATATACAGAAAAGGTTGAAATTCAATGAATAACAATTTAATAACAATTCAATGATCAAACGACTCAAATTTCCAATTACACTCCTTCCACTCGACCCTTTAATAAGCCTCTTGCATCACTTGATTAACAGTGTGAGATTGATTTCCACCTGTCCTTGTATTTCTATTCATCTGGTGTATCCTTTCTCTCTCCTATTTCTCTCACTTCCTTCTCCCCTTCCTCCTCGACTGACCGCTCTGGTGGCCTAGTGGTTAGAGCGTCCGCCTTGGATGCGGGAGGTCGTGGGTTCGATCCCCGGTCGAGTCATACCAAAGACTTACAAAAATTGTACTAACAGCTGCCTCGCTAGGCGCTCAGCATTAAGAGGTTAGTGTTAGGACTGGGCAACCTGGTGTCAGGATAATGTGACTTGGTGAGACATGATGCTACATGTCTGCAGCATGATGCCCCAGTGCTAGACATCACTATAAACTGCCACACTGCAGACATCGTAGCGATATGACTGAAAAATTTTTAAAGCTACATTAAAAATCATAATCACATCACATCCTCCTCGACTTTTCTCCAGATTCCTTCTCCTCCTCCTCAACTTTCTCTAGATTCCTTCTCCTCCTCCACTTCTCTAGACTCTTTCTCCTCCTCCTCCTCCACTTTCTCTACCACGACTACTCTTCTGTCGACTTTTACTGTCTCAGCTACAGCCTCAATTCCATCTCCAACTCTTGAACAATGTTCCCGCTAAGCTGTGCTCGTGCGCGCAGCTTGTTTGATGTCTTAGCACAGCTTGTTTGATGTCTTAGCGAACGTATGTTGTTTGATGTCTTAGCGAACGTATGTTGTTTGATGTCATGCAGTCTGCTCAGTGGCCTTTCCTCAGCGCTCACTAGTGTACATGCCTTAGAGGGAACGTTGCTCTTGAAGACTCGGGGCCCAGTGGAAGTTCTGTGTCCCCTAAAAAGTTTCCTTTGAAAACACAAGGATGGTACAATCTTCTTCCTTAGCCCTCTCATCTCACACTACACACAGCCTATCATCAGAAAACAGCTATTAAATTTCTTCGGTCACACATTTGTTCACATCGAGATACCCATACGTTCTTGTATGATAAAACAAACATCATACTACAGCACTGAATCAATTGCTTCTTATACATAGATCAATAAATTCCATCACATTGGTACATATTCCTAATCCCATTATACTAATCAATATCACAATAATCAGAAACATTTCTTTACCTTACAACTCATACAGAGTACACAAATATTCAAATATCCATGCTCTGATACACGCGTACATCCATAGTAACTAATCTTACATACTTCAACCATTCAAAATTCACAATTCAAGCATGTGTAAACTATAACATAATGCATTAATAAATGCGCTAGTTTACTACGAAGTAACCTAATAGCAAATTACAAAATTAATTCTGACCACAAGCTAACAATCTACATAATGCTGCCTCGCATCTAATAATTCTCTACGTAAGCTCAAGCCCATTTCTCAAATATGCTTGTAAATGGAACACTACAAAGGTACTTTTACATACTAAATGTCACTGGTACCCCCCCCCACTTACTTTGTTGGGGGTGGGTTGAGTGAATTGATTGACGGATTGTACCTTCTTATGCTTTATTTGGTTATCGTTACCTAGAGGGTGATCGCCTTCGGTGTTACTGCCCAGATCGAGTAAATATTAATATAAAGTGTGAAACTTATAGGTGGAATAGATAGAGATCTGAGCAGATATATAAAACAGAATGACACGAGCCCCTGTACATGAAAAAAATAACAATTTAATCAATTACATGAACAACCGTGATAATACATTACATTAGGAAGATACACTTCTTTATTAAATAAATCATTCACTGAATTTCAAACACAAATATACTTATATAAATAGCCAATCTGTTTTAAATGATAGAATTGGTTCATCATAGAATCAAGTGAACAATCAAAGTCATTGCCTTGTACAACTTCATAACCTGCTTATTTCCAGTTCATTCCAACTCCACTGTGGCTGTCCTTCTTGGTTCTTTTCGTTTTTCTTTTCTTGTCTCCAAACTCTCTATTGTCTTGCCTCTTTCGGCCCACGAACTTTGTGTGGGTAGGTGGATGCGTAAGTGCGTGAAACATAGTTACTTGGATAAGTTCCGTGGATACGTTCTGTGAAGCTATTTTCCCCTTTCAAAAGAAACAGAGAGAGGCAACCTAAATTTCCTGTCAGATATCCTACTGGGAATAGATCAATACTCCCCTCTTGTTATGTCAGATATTGTTCTATCGGAATTCAAACAGATGCCAAAGGCTATCTGGTCAAGCCAAACATGGCAGACCATAAACAACCCTAGTTTCATAAGATTAATGTACTTCCTAACAGCTTTCAACCTGACTCACATTATCATCACACAAGACATAACGGTCGGTCTCAATTACACAAATGAATGAATGAAATTCATTACATGGCTTAACTACATTAATTTCAGTCAATACACACATTCAAGTCTTTAGCATATATGAAATCTCACTTCATGACTTAACAGTGTTAATTTCAGTCAGTAAACACTGAAGTCTTTATCATACGTGAAATCATCTAAGGTTGGTGAATTCTCACGGAATCTCGTAACTCATATCAACTAAGGTAAGGCATGAAATTCTTAGAATACCTAATTTCCTATAACAATCAAGATGACACATTCAAACAATTAGTCAAACTTATATAAAGAAGATCATTGTACGGATTCAGATAGACGAACTCACACAGTTGTATTCATATCAAGAAAATTGATCTACAAATTTAAACAAATAAATTCATGCAAATATAAGCAAATACCAAGCAAATCATTATATTGATATCAATGAATTACCTAAGATTGACGCAAATACCTTGTGCTTTCAAGCTTTGCTAGCTTCAACCCCAGAATTGTGTCTGTCATCTTTCCAGACATCCGGCCCCTTGGATAAATATTTTACGAGAGAATTTCTTCCAAATTCAACCTCAGAGTCTCTTACCTTTGTTTTCTCTTGCAGAAAAATGCAGACTGACCAAATTTTTGCAATGGAACATATTAAAACCAAGAAATTCCATGTGGGAACCATGCCCCTTATTTAGCGTAACCAATCTGGATTAAATATATCTCCCGCCTTTTATAACTAGGCACCAAAATTGCAGTCTGCTTGACCTCGAGATTATCAAATAACTGATTCTGGAAAATTTCAAATTGACAATTCTGATACAAGATCAAAGTTAACCCTATCCTTCCAGTCTGTCTGATGGTTAAATAAACGAACGCTTAATTAAGAATCACTCTCTCATGACACAGACAATACAAATCTGTGCATTATGGTGATTTAACACGTCACGGTCCCCATAAATCTAATAAATCATTCACCTGCCTAAATTAATGTACTCTTCATAGATCGAAAGAAATTTGCACCCTTACACTAAATGATACAAAAAAATTACAATTATGATGCCGTAATATTCTGTAAAAATCGAGCAAATAACTTACTGCCCTTTTCGAAGCTTTGTCTTTCCTTAGAATCTACCTCTAAGTTTTGCCACCAAATTAGAAGTGGCTTCTTCTCAGAGTAAACCCTATTGATCTGCAATCCTTTCAGGTGAATACTGAATTTTCTCTTACAAGTTCTGAAAGCTATCATTCGGATCTAAATTGTAATCACACCTGTAGCTCAATTTCGATTGGATATCGCTGTGAACTGATCCAATCAAACTTAGCGGACAATGTCCCTCTTGCTGTCTGTCTATGTGGTGAGGGATAAGAATATGCCCTGTTCACCATGTGGACTTCCTTTTGATCTTTGGACTAATCTTTAACACCTAGGTGTGATAATTGCAAGCCTTTGTTTAGATGGTGCAATCTATCGCCTTTTGCTGATTCAAGATTCCGGCCTCTGGCCTGTCATGTAACATTGCTTAAGAGTTCAACACTAGCCTGCAGCAATCTTTAGACATCAAACACATGACTGCGGTAATATTCCCAAGACAGGTAGATTATAGCTTACACATTACTTTATAGCTGGGCTTAGCAAACATGACAGGGACATGTCTACTAAGATCCCTGATGTCAAAATAATACCCTATAGTTTGACCTTTATAGACTCCTCATATGCTAGTTTTAAATTGGGCATATTCATTTATAATGTTGTCCATCTCCATTCATTCATTAACATTTGTTTGTCCAACCCATTTTGTAAATGTTGTGCAAATCTTTAAAAACATTTTGTAAGTTATTGTCAAGCTTCTGGATGAGTGTGATTCTGAGCAAGAGACTGCATATTAATTATGACATTGGAAATAATTTTTTTCAGACTGTCATAGAACGGGCAATCAGTGTGATGTTTGGGAGATACTTTACACAGGATTGTGATCTTGAACTACACAAGTCTGCTTATAGTAATGGTTAGTTATTAAGTTATGTAAGCCAGATGACTGATATCAGACCCATTTGGTCCCTTGTTTAGTAATTTAATACTTACATATGCAATTTGAAATATGTGTAAAATGACATTACAGAATTCTGTCTCCACCTAGTCAATTGTCATGTGATAGGGTCCACACTCTTCCCACATTCGTTGAAAGGATAAACATTCAGTTCTCAACAGAATACCAGTAAGATGTTTATAATGGGTTTAAATTTGAAGATAGTCTAGCCTATGTAGAGAAGTTTCTTCATCTCTCTCTCTATCTCTCTCTCTCTCTCTCTCT
>JAECUM010017933.1:0-67886 GCA_016617855.1 Megalonaias nervosa | reverse complement strand
GATTTGCATGCATTGAGTCATTCGAGTTAGCACGGAATCTCCATCCAGATGTTTATGTTTGGTTTGGGAGACATTTTTCAGAAAAATGTTGGGTTCCAATAGTTTTAGTTAGATATATGATTCATACGGAAATTTTGGTCTCATCAACATTTATTGAAGCAATTATATCATATCGTCTGCAGAAACAAGTTTTGGTTACCACAGCAGAAGAAATACTCTGATGATGAAAATCCTGATATAACTGATTATGAAAATAAACTCGCAAAGGATCTTGGTAGAAAGATAATTGGTAAATTTACTCAAGGAGGATCGTATGATCACAAACGACATTGTTGTAGATTAATCATGGATGATGCGGAACTGGATTTTATAATTGCTGATACAACAGAGAGAGGCACTTTTATAAACCGAGAAAATGCATATTTATCTGATGGAACTAAATTCGGTACAATCGTGAGTTATATTCAAGGTGAATCACCGCAGTTCACTCATTTAAGATCTTCGATGCTTGCGTATGTTTCGATAAATTTATTATCGATGATAAACAGATTTTCTGATACCGCGGTTAGGGTCGCTACAGATTCATTTTATGTCCATAAAAAATACACAGAATCACTGAAACAGTGAAAAATTTCCAATGACGCGTCTTGGGGTGAATGGAGAATAAAACGAGAACAGATTCTTGATTATTCTGAATCTGCTGATTACATTTCTGAGGATAATTATTGTAAAACTAATCGTTTATCAGAATTATCATCGGCTCCATCTGTGTTTGATCCTGTAGCCCGTCATAAGACTGTTTATCTCAACGATTGCGGTGGTTCCGGTAAAACAACACGTGCGACTGAATTATTTTGACGATTACATAAATCCGCCGATATGATTGTTTTGACTCCCACACATAGACTTGCACGAGAAATGAAGGAAGGTGGAGTTAATTCGTGTACATATCACAGTTTCTTTCGATGGAAGGGAGATACGAGGACTTCTGAGCGAATGGGTGAGAGATATATTCCTAAGAGTATTATTTGGGATGAGATCTGTACGGTATCGTTGGAGGTATTAAAATATTCCTCGATAGGCTGTTGACGGGAAATACTGCGATTATTATGTGTGGTGATCATGGTCATCCTCCACCTTTTGTTGGATCATCTCCACACGAATGGCTGAAAAATTTCGTAGATTATTATGATGAGATAACTGATGATCCTAGAGCTTTGATAAACCACTGAAAGAATTTAAAAGACTGATCAGACTGCAGCCAGATCAGATGCAATGGGAGATTATGCGTGAAAAAATTCCAGAAACTCCGATGAATGATTTTTGGAATTTATGGAAGCCTACTGATTTGATAGTCGCAAGCCTGAAGATAGTTCGTGATACACTTAAAGAGAAATTATTTCTGTTACACAAGGAAAGATTTTCGGATTTGCCAGTGCCGCTTTGTTATCGTCCAGCAGATACACGAAAACAAAATATTAAGGTCGATATTCCAGGAACGAATGAGAAACAAAAACTCGTTCTTAATGATATTGTTGTTGTTGATGTGAATACCGTTGAAAGCGCATTAACGATGGACAAATCTCCGTGGACGCTAGGATACGCTATAAGGACTCACTCGTCACAGGGATTAACTATTTCTGATACAAATATCTGGATTATCGATGATCGGATCGAATGGTCAAATTTAGTTTATCGAGCGGTGTCGATAGTCAGAAAAATATCTCAGCTGAAGAGAGTTTAATAGATCGCGTGACGACCGAGGAATTAACTGATATAAACATTAAAGATGTCAAGAAAAAAATTAGCTAGTTATCAGCAATCTGACAAAAAAATAAATAAACGTGACATTGATCTCGATGTTGATTTTATAATGACACTGAAACAACAACAGAATAACCATTGAGCAAGCTGCAATACAGTAATGTCATAGCAATACTGGAATAATATCCCAAAACAATTCACCGTGGATAGAATTAATAGTAATCTCGGTCACACACGTGAAAATGTGATGTTGACCTGTCATAAGTGTAATCGACGTAGAGGTGCTGGTATCCTGCTTTAACAACATTGAAGGCGATGGTAATTGTGTATCTTCAGGAATTACTTGTAATTATTCACGTAAAAATCCACGCTGAGGAGCAGTTGAATCTAGTCTGTAGATTGCAGGTCTACCCGTGGATCTTACCACGCTGAAAATTATATGTGTGGTCAAACTCCAAATAGGAGCAGTTGTTCATTTTTTTACCTCCTTCAAGTTCACCGAGTTCATATAAATATCTTACAGTCACATTACCCAGTTCTGGTTGTTTTGAGGAAGAGTCACGTCGTTGTATTGGTATATGTTTTTTGGTGATCGCGCTGATGGGTTTCATGGAAGTTGCACGAGTAACTTCATTATTTAACGTAGCTATCACACTCGGTAGTCTTGCAACCCATTCACCAGATCTTTTATCCCCGGACTTAAGCTAAGTGGATATTTCCTTTGCATATTGATATCCAAATAACCGCTCAGCAAGTGTTCGATTAACTCGTTCAACGATTCCCTGATCGCGATGAATTGCGGTATGTCCTTGTCTGATTTTGACAGTATGTTTTTTCATCAGAGATGATACTGCACCAAGAAATTCTTTGCCAGGATCAACCTGTAGTAACTGTAGCCATCGGAGACCACCGCGTTGATAAATTCGTTCAAAAGCAGATGCAACTTCAGCAGCTGATTGAGTTGATAATGGTTCTGCTTATTTGTATCTACTTGCAACGTCAACGACAACGACAGTTAACGCATACTTATAGGTGCGTTATTGACGTCTATGTGTTTTAATAGTATCATGAAGTAAAAACAAAATATCTGCTTCATGCACTTCATTGGGAGTGCTGACATCAAAATGTGCATACTGAATTTGTTTAGGTGGTGGTAGATAAATTTGCCATATTGCCTGCCTTGCTAACCAATTCTCAGCAACAGGACGTGCGACAGCTGCTGCATTAGGAAGTTTACCAATCGCTGCTTTACCCCTCCAATATCCTCATGGACTATTATATATCGCTTCCATTTCTTACGTGTATGTATTTAAATTGCTTGTTTGTTAGTTTTAAATTCTGTTCTTTGTTTCATTACATTTTATTCGAAGGATAATATTTTACTGGATATTTTTCCCAGTAAATTTAGTCTTTTGATTTGACCTGTTTAGAACGCAAATGTTTGCTTCATTTTTATTTTTTGCTAACTGAGTTCTTAACCTTGGCTCCGAGTTTGTAAACATTGAGTGAAAACTAATCGGTCATTACCAAGGTCATGTTCGGCCCATGTGTTAGCTAAGTTGTAAACAGCCTTTCTTTTTCATTTATTCCCAGCGTGAGAATCTGATTCAAAGACAGGGCTATTCTAGACTACGTGCTAAATGGCATTTTTTTTTTACTGCGCTGTTCAAATTAGTGATCACGTAGCCCCGTCACGTGAGCCACCATGTGATCTAAAATCGTCGGTTAAAACAGAGGTTTTCTAGTAGATTTGTCAGTCGTATTTTACACCTTTAGAGCTCAAGGTGGATTTTTTATGTTGATGTCAGTCGATTTAGACTTCCTCTATTTTGTGGATTTAGTAATTTATATTCTCTTGAAAACATACAAGTGCTCTTCTTTGTAGAAATTCTGGGACAAAGACATTTAGTGGAAATTTATTCTGGAATTCTAAAGGGGAAACATTATAAATTGTGATTCAATGAGGAACTGTTGCCATCAGTACAGCGATCTCATCTGACGTGATCGCTTTCTATATTGGAACTTTATCGAGATTCGAACCTGGATTCAATTAGAACTGTTTAGTGATAGGACTTATATTTTTGAATACTAGGATTAATTTTTGGATTATATTCACAAACCGTAAGTCCTCTATTTCATATTTTTACCTTGTTTTCTAGGGAAATAAATTATTTTGTTAAAACTTACAAAGCTTGTTGGCTTCACTCTTTTCTTTTGTTACATTTGTACGAGCCGATACGTAGCAAAAGAAGATTGGGGTTCTCTTCTTGGGATATATGAATTTTGGCTAAAATATTTCAGTAAATAATTTTTTGAAATTTTAATACCCTAGTTTTCAAATCCCAATTACAATTTAATATTTTGTTTGAAATCTTTAGTGAAAACAACAGGCTTTTATTCACAATGTCATCAAAAGTGGAGACTTTTCTTTCTAGTCCTACTCAGGAACAGTTGGATAGTCTGAAAAAAGATGAATTGCTTGAACTTGCCAGAAAATACGATCTTTCGGAAACAAAATCTTCCTTAACGAAACAAGAAATTAAAAACATTTTGATTCAGTATTTGGTAGAGAAGAATGTTTTTGATAAAAGTGTTTTGGTTTCGGTCAGTAAGTCGGTATCAGACTCTAACATAAAAGTAATGGAATTAAAAATGAAATACAAGATGGAATTAGAGTTAAGGAAGCTCGAGCTTCAGAAAGAGAAAGAACAAATGCAGTTGCAATTAGAATAGAAGCAAATGAAATAACAATTTGAGAAAGAGGAGAGAGAGAGACAGCAAAGAGAGAAAGACAAACAAATGCAGTTACAATTTGAAGAGAAGGAGAGAGACACAGATGCAAAAAGAGAAGGATGAAAGGGAGCTTCAAATTAAAATGAAAGAAATAGAGCTGGCAAGTGAAAAGCACGACCCCACTTCGCATACAAATTCAAGTTTTGACATTACAAAAAATATTAGGCTAGTCCCCCTTTAAACGAAAAGGAAGTAGACCAATATTTTCTTCATTTTCAAAAAATTGCTGAAAATTTGAAATGGCCAAGGGAGTATTGGACTCAATTATTACATTGTGTACTTTTTGGCAAAGCTCGAAAAATCTATGCATCCCTGTCAGTACACCAAAGTGCTGACTATGATTTGGTTAAGGACTGTATCTTAAAAGGTTATGCGTTAGTCCCTGAGGCTTTTCGGCAAAATTTAAGGAACTATAAAATAAAAGCTGGACAAAGCTGGCTCTTTTAAATCCTCATTCTCTTTTATCTGATCAGGGTGACAAACGACAATCACTTGTTGTCGAACAGGAAAAAGACCCTGAGATCTCCTGTTTGTTTCAGAGGGCCGTTAGTGAAACTGAAGCCACTGAAGTACCTGTCTGTTATTTCATTTAAAATGGAATTCTTATGAGAAAATGGAGACCTCCCGAGGTACCTGCTGGTGACGAGTGGTCAGTGAACTATCAGATAGTGGTTCCAAATCTTACAGAGAGGAAATACTTAGTTTGGCCCATGAAACTCCTCTGGCTGGTCATTTAGGGATAAATAAAACTTATAACAAGATCTTGACTCACTTTTATTAGCCAAAAATGAAAATTGATGTTTGTAAATTTTGTAGATCTTGTCATACTTGTCAAATGGTAGGAAAACCCAATCAGAAGATACCTAAGGCTCATCTGCAACCAATTCCTGCATTTGACGAACCATTTAGCAGAATTATGGTAGACTGTGTTGGTCCCTTACCTAAGACCAAGTCAGGCAACCAATATTTGTTGACCATTATGTGTGCGCCAACAAGATTCCCAGAGGCAATTCATTTGAGAAATATTTTTAAAAAACCATAGTAAAAACTTTGATAAAGTTTTTTTACTCAGTTTGGCCTTCCCAAATCTGTCCAATCGGATCAAGGGTCAACTTTTATGTCTGGAATTTTCCAGCAAGCTATGCACGAATTAGGCATTCAACAATTTAGATCTTCTGCTTACCACCCTGAGAGCCAAGGTGCTATAGAAAGACTTCATCAGACTTTAAAGAATATGATTCGGTCATATTGCTTTGATACGAGTAAAGATTGGGATGAATGCATTCATTTACTTTTGTTTGCTGTTAGGGAGTCCGTTCAAGAATCTTTAGGACTCAGTCCCTTTGAACACTTTTTCAGACATACTGTGCGTGGACCATTGAAGTTCTTGAAAGAGAACCTTCTTTCCAATGAAGATACTGAACTCAATCTTCTTGATTATGTTTCTGATTTTCAGTACAAGTTGTCAAAGGCTTGTGACGTCGCAAGAGCAATTCTGCACACTACTCAGTCAAAAATGAAATCAAGATATGATAAAAGCTCAAGGAATAGGAGTTTTGAACCTGGTGATAGAGTACTAGCTTTCTTGCCCATTCCACAAAATCCTCTTCAGGCCAAGTATTATGGTCCGTACACGGTTGAAAAGAACGTAAATGATTTAATTACATCAAAATACTCCTGGGAAGCGAAAATAAAGACAACTTTGCCACATTAACATGTTAAAGGAGTGTATTGAAAGAGATAGCCAAGTAAATCATGCAATTAATTTAGTTGTGCCTGTCCCACAAACTGAGGATTTAAGTGAAGGAATTCAAACGGACACTATGGATTTTGGAGTGACAAATCTTGGGAATTCAGAAATTATGGAAAATTTGGACCAGAAACTTTTACTTTTGCAACAACAAGAAAGGAATGAACTTAAACAGTTATTATTCGAATATGCGCACTTGTTTCCAGATATTCGTTCGAGGACAAAAAAAAATTTTCATGACGTTAAAATTGTAGATTCAAAACCTGTGAAACAACACCCGTACAGGATGAACCCTCTCAAACAGAAATACTTGAAAAAGGAAATTCAGTAGTTGCTGGAGAACGATTTCATAGAGCCCAGTAAAAGTGACTGGAGTTCACCATGTATACTTGTTCCGAAACCAGATGAAACTTTCCGCATGTGCACTGATTATAGGAAGGTGAACAGTGTGACAAAAACAGATTCATTTCCATTACCAAGAATCCATGACTGTATTGATAAAATTGGGAATGCGCAGTATGTCACCAAATCTGACCTTCTGAAAGGATTTTGGCAAATTCCACTAACGGAAAGGGCAAATGAAATTTCGGCATTTCTGACTTCAGATGGATTCTATCAATATAAAGTAACGCCGTTCGGGATGACGGGTTCCCCAAGTATTTTTCAACGCTTGATGAATATGATTACCTCTGGTCTAGATAATTGTGATGCTTACATCGATGGTGTCATCATCTACAACGACACCTGGAAAGAACATCTAGCAACAATTCGGAAATTCTTTGACAGACTCACTGATTCATGTTTGACAATCAATTTATCTAAAAGTGAGTTTTGCCGTGCTTGTGTAACTTTTCTAGGACATATTGTGGGACATGGTCAAGCCAAACCTATAGATGGTAAGGTCAAGGCTATCTCTGATTTCCCTGTGCCTGTCAGTAAAAAGCAACTGATGCGATTTTGGGTATGGCCGGATACTATCGGAAATTTTGTTCCAATTTTTCTAATATTGCTGAACCCCTGATAAACTTGTTAAGTAAGAAAAACAAGTTTCTTTGCACTGAAAAATGTCAGGAGGCTTTTGATATGTTAAAAGCCATACTCAAAAGTGCGTCGGTTCTTACAGCTCCAAATTTCAGTCAATCTTTTAAACTATCTGTTGATGCAAGTGATGTTGGGGTTGGAATAGTATTGATTCAAGAAGATAGAAATGGTGTTGATCACCCAGTGTCCTATTTCTCTAAGGAGTTAAATAAGCACCAAAGAAATTACTCAACAATCGAGAAGGAATGTTTGGCTTTAATATTGGCATTACAGCATTTTGAAGGTTACATTAGTTCAGTCCCTTCTCCAGTTGTTGTGTATAGTGATCACAACACTCTTACTTTCATCGACAAGATGAAAATAAAAATCAAAGATTATTAAGGTGGAGTTTGTTTTGACAAGAATATAATCTTGAAATTAGGCACATCAAAGGAAAAGACAATTTGATTGCAGATGCACTTTCCCGTGTATAGAAATATTATTTCATGTACACTTTGTATAATTCATGAGTTTTCTTATGTAATTTTATTTTACCTCATGTATAATTTGCATATGGAAGAAAAAAAGCTATATTACATCAATCTTTCTTTTTCTTTATGGGGGAAGTGTTACGTAGATGTAATTAAATTGCCTGTTTATTAGTTTTAAATTCTAATTTTTTATTTTTGTTTCATTACATTTTTTTGTAAGGATATTATTTTACTGGATTTGATATTTTTCCCAGTAAATTTAGTCTTTTGTTTTGACCTGTTTAGAACGCAAATGTTTGGTTCATTTTTAATTTTAGCTAACTTAGTTCTTCACCTTGGTTCCGAGTTTGTAAACATTTAATGAAAATGATTGGTCATTATCAATGTTATGTTCGGCGCATGTGTTAGCTAAGTTGTAAACAGCCTTTCTTTTTTATTTATTTCCAGCGTGAGAATCTGATTCTTAGATAAGGCTATTCTAGACTACGTGCTAAATGGCATTTTTTTTTTTTTTTTTACTGCGCTGTTCAAATTAGTGATCACGTAGCCCTGACACGTGAGCCACCATGTGATCTAAAATCGTGGTTAAAACAGACGGTTTTCTAGTAGATTTGTCAGTCGTATTTTACACCTTTAGAGCTCAAGGTGGATTTTTTATGTTGATGCCAATTGATTTAGACTTCCTCTATTTTGTGGATTTAGTAATTTATATTCTCTTGAAAACATACAAGTGCTCTTCTTTGTAGAAATTCTGGGACAAAGACATTTAGTGGAAATTTATTCTGGGATTCTAAAGGGGAAACATTATAAATTGTGATTCAACGAGGAACTGTTGCCATCAGTACAACGACCTCATCTGACGTCATCGCCTTCCATATTGGAACTTTATCGAGATTCGAACCTGGATTCAATTAGAACTGTTTAGTGATAGGACTTATATTTTGAATTCTAGGATTAATTTTTGGATTATATTCACAAACCGTAAGTCCTCTATTTCATATTTTTACCTTGTTTTCTAGGGAAATAAATTATTTTGTTAAAACTTACAAAGCTTGTTGGCTTCACTCTTTTCTTTTGTTACTTTTGTACGAGCCTACACGTAACACATTATAATAGTTATGTCTGATTAATTACTAACACCTAGCATTAGTGTACCTTTCATCGCAGATTTTACTAGGAAGCTAGCAAGTTTTCCTCTGAGAGATTTATTTTTTATGGAATTTAACGAATAAATCAAGTTTACATCTGCAATATCTTTATTTTTATACGCGACATCATGAATGTGGCACACTTGATCAATCGCTTTTATTGGATACTCTCCTGGTCTTGGTTGGTCTCGTTCGTCAAGTCGGGTTCTAGGACCACAATAATTATATCCAGGAGGTTGTTTTTCTCCTAGGTATATAGCCCATGGAGTCCCTGGTAATTTTCCCAGTGAAGCAGCAATCGCCAAACCTGTCTTAGTATGACACGAAATAAATCTTTATTTGCTTGTACCACATTTTGTAGACTTGCCTGTGAGCGCACGCTTTTTATGTTTTGTTGTTATTGTTGTTAATCCACTGGTGGGGGTGGATGCTCTGCATCGAACGCAATATAAATTCATATTATTTATTATATTTTTACAACATGGTTGTCATTGATTTCTCAGCGACACGAAAGCAAGAGCCAAGCAAGCATCATGCAGCGTTACCAAATTCTATCAAAGCAGTTATAATAGGTGCATGTGGGTCTGGTAAGACGCAATTGTTGCTTAATCTGATAATGAGATGGCTCAAGTGGGATAAGTTGTATTTAGTGGCACCATCCGTAGATGATCAGCGATGCTACGATGTGCTTAAAGATTTTAATGAAGAAGCGAAGTCGTTGGATGAAGATGAAGATGATAATAATATTGTTGATTTTATCAAAGATATTGATGAAGCTCCATCCGTGGATGATCTCGATGGACGTATTAATAATCTCGTAGTATATGATGATGTGATACTGGACAAACTATCAAATCCAGCTCGGATATTTTCCCGAGGCAGACACAAAAATACAGATGTAATTTATGTTATTCAGCGATATACACAAATACCTAAAGTGATCAGAGATAACTGTAATATTTTAGTTGTGTTTAATGGAGTCGATACACATACTCTGCGAAGAATTCATTAGACTTTGTGTTCAGGGGATATGGATATGATTAAGTTCAAAAACGTCTTTTCAAAAGCACGAGCTACTCCACACGGATTTATCACGATAAATTTACTTGATCCTCGGTCGAGGTATCGTCTAGGTCTCGATAAAATTTTTGTTTGAGAAACACAGCAGCTTGGAGGGCGACGACAAAGAGTGAGTGAGCGGTTACATAAACAAACAGGCCATAAAAAAAACAAAATCATAAATGTCAAAAAATAAAATATAAAAAAATAAGCTAACCCAAATAGGAAAGTTTCGGGTCGGTTAGAGATTTCGGTTTTGACATTATTGACGTTTGTATTTTTGTCTCCGTTGGAAACTTTAGTTTTAAGCTAAATCTCTAATTGAAAACTTTGTTGGATTCGCCCTCCCTGCTGCTGACTCTCAAGAAATTCCCGGGCGTATAGTTTGTTTTCTTAATTCTTTAGTCATTTTTTTCCATAAAGAGACGTTGTAAACACATTATAAGCCATTCATTGTTGTTTCTCTTCAACATAAGGGCTTATTGTTATAAAATATTGAACTTTTACTAATTTTTTTTACAAGATCGGTTTAGTTTGCTTAATATATATTGTCATTTAATGACACAGTTACGTTGAATTTTGTAAAACCAGCAATATACATGACCTAGTTCATTGGCTGATATGCTGACAGAAAGAGTCCAAAGTAATGCATTTCATTTCCGTAGCCTGTTGCATAAACATTACATCTTTTTCAAAGCCATGCGCAGAATAGGCCAACATATTTCGAGTCATGAAAACACAGGGGTGGAATCCCGTGTGTCCAAAATTAGTATTATTTGGAACAGAATATTTGGCGATAATTGCCGCTTTTCAAATGGTACGCATTGCAGTATTTTATTTTCGTTAATCGGTAGATTTCGGTATGCGTTTTGCGCCAGTATTTGTGACGGAAATCTTACATGCACAGAAAAGCCAGACAGCGGTGCATTATCTTATTGTTTTAAATACCGTTAGTTCATGTACCGTTACTTTGTTTCTTTCGTATGTTATTTGTTGCTATTGACATTTCGTTTGTGCCTCGTGCGTTTTATTTGATATTTGTTCTTATTATCTGAGCAGTAATATTTTATTTTACAATTAACGTTATGCTTGTTTTATTTAAGTTTTCTTAATTTATTTTAAAGTTAATTATTTTGCTTTAATTTTTTTTTTTTTGGCGGCGATCGCTTTCCATATACCGCCGTTTGCTCCTTCTTTAGGATGTTCAAAAATATAACACGAATAATGAGTGGCTATTTATCCACAAGTCAGCCAACCATACTTAACGTTTTAAAATTTTTGTTCTGTGCAATGTTAGGCAAACGATTATAAATTTTCTTAGCAAGAAATCAAAGCGGGTCATAGATATCACTCAATCAATAAGACTTTCTTAAAGAACGTATGATTGGATCTCTCCAAGTTTTATATCCAATATAACTTAAGTTTTCAATCGTCTTTGCCTCTGCATTAAATATGTCTGCAACCAGTAACGCTAAACCGAAAAGAAAGATGAGTGATGACTCCTCGGACGGACTTCCCAAAAAGAAGCCGACACAATATTGGAATCAAGGACTTCTTTCTTCTATTGATGATCCAGAACTGCGAGTTGACGCGGATGACAAAGTTGTTATCATCAGAGATAAATATCCAAAGGTCCCATTGAAACGTCTTTACAGTATAGTTTGACTATAGCTCCCCGTTTGTTTGTAACCCCCCACCGATTTCAATAACGGAAATCTTTAATGTGATAAAAAGTGCACAGAACTTAGTAAATTCATTCATTGATTTATAATTTCTAACCTGAATGTGACCAGAGTGGCCCTAACACTGGCATTCTCTGCGTCTTTCATGCATAACGACTTTCAATATTAAAACAGAGATGTTGTGTACACTATGGGCAAGTTGATTTCCTCAGACAACATTGTGATGTAGTTTATCCTATTTGGTAACCACAGGATAATTCTGTAAATTACCATAATCTTTAGAGGTTAGAGTTGTATCCTTTGCACACATGTACATAGAAATTACACTGCTTGTAAAATCCATGTGAAAGGCAGATTTGTAATTGTCATTCTTTTTCTTTGTTTGATTTGACATTGTAAATATCGGAAGCAGATGACATAGTAATTTCCTTCTACGTACATATATATGTAGTCATTCATACACACCTTCGCTGAAAATGGACTTGTCCAGGATCTGGAAATGACTGGCAAACAGGTCGTATTTTAAACTGAAATCTTCCGTTTGTCATGAAACATACAGGCGATAACGGTGTTAGGGCCCCACCTGGGCATACTCAGGTTTGAAATTATAAATCAATAAATGAACTAAGTTATGTACGTCTTTTATCCCATTTGTGCTTTTCATCGTTTAAAGTGGTAGGAGGTGCAAACAAATGGGGAGGTACATTCAGACTATAGTATAAATATTTCTACCACTCCTTCTTAGACATGGTACGAAATTGCTCCTATGTATCAGTGGAGTAGCTGGAGCTTTTTCAGCATATTGTCAGAATATTTGAAGAGAGAGTATACATATCCTTAAAGATATAATGTTTTAGTATTATTTAATAACACTTGCTGAATTTAAATGTAGACGAGTGTTTTGGATTGTCCTCCATATTATAGTATGTTTGTACACACCCACCCCCAGCTGATTTTAAAACTGAAAATAAATCATGGATTTTAAAAAATGCACAAAACTTTGTCATGTCATTCATCAGTTATAATTTCTAACCTGATTGTCACCAGGGTGTGACAAGCATTGTTAACTTGATGGCATTTAAAATCAAATGGGAATTTCTTTAGTAATGTAAGGGTAATGGCACTACATTACCACAGCTCAGTCCCATGCATTAGTCGGTTTCCAGTGATACATGCTTGCTAGACAGTTTCTGCACATTGGGGTGATGTTGCTTTCCATGCTATTCTGCCAATGGATACACAGTTGTTCTATTCTGATAGGGATTGACACAAAAAATTGTGAGTGTTCTAAAGGATTTAATGCAATGGATCAATAGAAGAGGGATTATACTTACTGTCAGGATACAAAGGTTAGTCAAAATAAATTGATTAATTAGTAGTGAGTGGCCCAATAATCAGAATGAATAACAAAGCTGACACTCCATCATTAATCATGTCTTCATACAGTTGTTCTCTGCCTCCCATTATCTCAGAAAAGAAAATGGTGGAGAACATGTTGTTGGTCTCCCCAAAGCAAGAGCAATGCATTATAAGTATATAGCAAAGCTTTTATAACCAGGGACTGGCTTAAGCATATGACAGTTACTGAGACAAATCATATCTTCACCAGCAGTCAGTCAGAGATTCCGTTACTCCGGTATATGCCGGTTTTTACAGGTAAAATTTGTCCTTGTAATGGAAAAAAAATAAGACTGTTGATATTCATGTAAAATGTGTTTTGAACTTCTAAGTCTTGAAAATTAACTCTCTCAAAATCAAAGGCTGTCAAAAGCCGATTTTTTCATGCAGTTGTAGTCCCATATCCTCACTGACTTTGATCAGTGATTGACAACAGCAACACAATACCAGAAGAGTTGGCTTGTCTCTTTGATTGATTGAGGTGACATAATGGTGTGTACATAAGGTATAATTTTGTCTTCCTAACCTGCTAAAATAAATTTCAGTTATGACTGGAGAATCTTTGCTAGCCAAGGTTCTGATATGTTAACCCTATCTACACCTTGGCTGAATGAGCAGATATTTCAGTGCTCTCATGATGACATCTATGGGATGTCGTGAGTTGTCTCCCTTAGTATGTAATGCCAACTAAACTATAGCGTGTAACAGTGATGAATTGTACATGGGCTGAAAATGGTGGAGGCAATTGACTTCAATTGATACCTTGTATGTTTAACATTGAAAGTATGACAATATACCAGAGAGAAGCAATTATAGATGTATCAGGGGTCAAGCAAGACTTGAATTTTAGGGAGAAGTGACTTCTCCTTTTGGACAGAACAGGGAGAAGTGAGAGCTCAACAGGGAGAAGTAGACGCGAAACAAGAAACAATATATATATATAATATATGTTCTGTTATTTGAATTATGCCCTCTATTTCCCAGTAATCATATTTGCATTTAAGATTGGATTTAAGCAATACTTTATTTTCTAGCAGAGAATTTTTTTAGTTATTTTGGCCATATGACTGTAAAAGAGAATAACAACAAATGCACTGTAACAAAATTTAACTGAGTAACTAGATTACATTATTGTAATTGCAAGTTGGTAAAAATGCTTAATCAACTACCCTTAATCAATTTTTTTTATTTTTTTTTATTTTTTTGAATATACTTTTTAAAAGTTCACAATGATGGCACTTTCAAAAATTTCTAATTGCCTTTGACACAACCCCTGTACCATGTACATGAGGGCAAATGCACAAGTGTCCTTATTTCTTTGTTGGGGATAAAACATTACTGTAACTATTCATGCATAACACACTAAAATGCATAAAATTACAGACATGGCTCATTTATAGTCGGTATATGAACTAAGCTTTTCTTTCCAACTGAATCAACACAGACAGAGTGCATCTATTTTTAGAACGAGGGGTTTTCGTAATATTATGACTCACTTTTATATAGCTTCATTACAACAGTCCATGATAGGATTGCAAATTTATGATTTATTTATTTGTCTACGTACTTGTATTAATTTTAGGCATTGATTAAATATTATCTGCTTCGCAGCTTTTTTCCATACTTTCACAAATACGAGTCCAGTCAGAAAACAACTTTGACCTTACAACGCTTCTCGCGAATTCCACAACATAGCATTGTCTCATATGTTTCTGACCTATATAATTGCATTTTAAAGTTAAATCTTAAATAACATAATACCTAGGCTTTGCTTTCTATGAATTGTATATTTGTCTGTATATATTTTCTCGATGATTTACGAAACCAGACAATCTTATAAACTGGTACTTCCCAGACATAGAAATATCTGCCATTTTTCCCCCTGTTAATGGTACACTTAGAGTTTCAGACTAATTTTATGATGAAATAGTGTACAAGAGGCAGTTAAAATATCCATTTTATTCTTAAAACACAAACTGCTGTATACATACTATTGTTAAAGTTTTGAAACACAAGTATGTATGTTTTTATCATCAAAGGATAACATGCGCAATTCGGATAGTGATATAGGCCTAGTCGCCAACTCAAGAAATGGTTAATGGTCAATCAGTTATCAAAACACATGCCTGTGAATGTGCAGGAGTTTATTTGTCAGCATAATTGATATCAAAACTAGGCCTAGCTACTGATGGCTTGAAGAATACCTTTAGCAACAACACAATACTAGAATAAACCTTCCTAAGGCGAGGGGGCATCTCAAAACGTATTTGTCAGTGTACCTCTAAAAATATCACATGGCGAAGTAGTTTTTGTTTTTCTAACAGAAGAAGGCGAAGTTTACATTTTTTTAGGCGACTTAATCGCCCACTTTGCCTGGTAGCGTGACCCCTGATGTATTTGAAGTAATGAATGTATTTTATACAAACACAGACCAGCAGTGCAAAATTGCTTATTTATGAGTCCATTCCAGTTGTGTGCTCTGCTTTTCAAAGATGGGGCTGGAGTTCCCATGGTTATCATTTTATTTAAACATAGTAGTGGATTGCTGCTACAGCTTAACATTTAATGTGAGGCCATTTTCATTATGCATAGTTACTGTAAAAGCAATGGCTGAAGCCATTTAAAGAGATAAGCATTCTTTCCTTATGGTGCTGTTGTGTGTGACTTATTGTTAATGTGCAAAGCAATAAAAATTAATGCACCCATATTTCTGATTCATAGATGTTAATCCAAACATATTTCTTTTTTATCAAAACAGATTAATAACCACATGTTTATTTGCAGACCAGCTAGGTTTGGATTTTGCCACTTTCTATTTATGGATGACTTTAAGTCGTGTGATCTTATAAGCCATGCTGAAGTTCCAATCTTTCATTCAAAGTCACTAAAAAGTTAAACATTTTATGTGTTGCATGTATAAATACAATAACATCATGCATTTACTTTATAAGTGAACTTTGAACCAAAGTTGTTAATTGTATGTGGATTAAGTTGGTAATTGACAGTGATGATAGTGGATTGGGATTACATAGTCCGAGTTTCCACTGAGCTCAATCCAGGGTTGGTGGCTTCATAAGAGAGAAAGACAGATTGCCATATATTTGTTCTCTATTTCAACATTCCAAAATCACACACTGAAAATGAGATTTCCTTGCCATAGCATTTATTGGTTGGGGTAATTGATTTGCTTGGGCTGATCAAATCCATTTGTATGTCATCCTTTACTCTTCATTTTCAGAGTCTGGAACAGGTGCTGATTTTCATTTTTAAAACATATCTTGCAGGCTTTAATAAATTTATCTATTTTCTGGCTATTTATGCCATCCAGGCCAACTGACAGCTTGAATCTACCCCAACCTTTATCCATTTGCATCCTGTGATAAATGTGTATCACACATTCTGTATTTTTCATACTTACATATATACCTATTGTATGTACATGCATTCTGTTACCCTTGATTGCATATCAGGTGAAGTGATTGAATTATTTGCCAGTTTAAACACTTTAAACAAAACAAATCCTAATTAGCAGTGCTTTAAACTGTTACAACTCTATGGTGTTCATTTGTAACAGACTGTTACAACTCTATGGTGTTAATTTGTAACAGAAGGAGGCAAAATCAACAAATTTAGTCAAATGAATAAATAATTTATTTCCTGTGAATACAAAACGAAAATTCAAAAGACACAGTATTGTGAATTAAATCCCAAATAATCCTAGATGTCCTATTGCGCTGCATGTTTTGATGTGACAACATGATATAATCCAAAATGTCTTTGAATGAGTCAACAATAATCCCAAAGTAATATTTTAGTTGAAAAATTCAATGAACTCTTTGTAATTCCAGCGAATAATTTGAATAAATAATTCCTCTCAAATTATATCTGAACACAACTGCAAACTATGATCATAGATTCCCAAAGACTGATACTTTAAGCAGGAATGAATAATTGTTTACCTTGTATCCTTAATATACACCTTACATGGCCTAGGTCCCAATAGTATTTTCTGAAAAACCAATGGAAAATTCCTCTAATTCTTAAGCAAGGTTAGGCCTTGAACTTAACTTTTAGTAAACATCTTGTTTACCTCTTAAAATCATGATGAAGGTCAGGTAGGCAAAACATGACGAAAGTCAGGTACTCAATATATAAGTTAAATATAGATAACAAAATGCCCTTGTTATTGTGTTGAATCAACCTAGATACTCACACAAGCAGATCACCCTTTGATTTTATGCCTGTGAGTCAGTGCATAGTTTATCTGTCACTGCCATTTACTCAAATTATATCGTGTCTATAGTGTTACGCATATGTAATTAAATTGTTTGTGTATTAGTTTTGAAATTCTTTTTTATTTTATTTTTTGTTTCATTACATTTTATTGAAAGGATTCGAAATTCTTTTTCAGTAATTCGATATTTTCTTTTAGTAAATGTTGTTTATTTAAGACGTAAAACGTGTTACATGAGAATTATTTTTAGTTAACCTAGTTCGTCTTTTGCTGGCAAGAACGTAAACAGGCAGTTAAAATGATTGGTCAGTATCAGGGCCATACTTTGATTGCATGATCACTATGTGTAAACGTTTATTTATTATTGGTTCTAAAGTGGGGCTACACTGGCATACGTGATAGATCTCTTGTAGTAAGAGACTACATGACCCATCTCGCGAGACTTGAAATGATGTTCTTGGGGTTTAAATACACATTCTTAATATTCTTCTGGCAGAGTCGTTTTAACATCGTGAATGAACAAGGTGTTATTTTTATTTGTTGCCAGATTGTTTGTTTTTCATCTGATTTTTGGATTTAATAATTTATTCTCCTGGAAACTCAACAAGTTGACTTTCTTATAAAAAATTTTGAAAGATATTCATGGAAATTTATTTTGGAAACATTCAGAAACAAAAACTGTGATTCAATTGAGGAATTGTTGATATTCTTACATGGACCACATCTGACGTCATCGCCTTCCATATTTGTATGTCATTGAGATTTGAACCTGGATTATAATAGAACTATTTAGTGATAGGACTTGTATTTTTCATTCTTAGGATCAAATTTTGGATTATATTCGCAAACTGTAAGTCCTATATATCAATTTTTACATTGTTTTCTAGGGAAATAAATTATTTTTGTTAAAATATACAAAGCTTGTTGACTTCACTCTTTTCTTTTGTTACATTTGTACTAGCCTACACGTAACAGGAGAAAATTGGGTCGCTCGTCCTTGGGATATAAGAATTTTGGTTAAATATTTCAGAAAATTGTTTTTTGAAATTTAAATTCCGCTAGTCTTTAAATCCCAAGTACTATTTTACATTTTTATTTGAAATCTTAAGTGAAAACAACAGGCTTTTATTCACAATGTCATCAAAAGTGGAAATATTTCTTTCTAATCCAACTCAGGAGCAGTTGGATAGTCTGAAAAAAGATGAGTTGCTTGAACTTGCCAGAAAGTACAATCTTTCTGAAGCAAAATCTTCCTTAACAAAACAAGAAATTCAAAATATTTTGATCCAGTATTTGGTGGGGAAAAATATTTTTGATAAAAGTGTTTTGGCATCAGTCAGTAAGTCTGTGACAGACACTGACATTAAAGTAATGGAAATAAAAATGAAATACAAAATGGAAGTAGAGTTAAGGAAGCTCGAGCTTCAGAAAGAGAAAGAACAAATGCAGTTGCAATTTGAAGAGAAGCAATTGCAATTGCAATTTGAAGAAAAGGAGAGATAGAGACAGGAGAGGGAGAAAGATAAACAATTACAATTTGAAAAAGAGTAGAAAGAGAGACAATTACAATTTGAAAAAGAGGAGAAAGAGAGACAGGATAGGGAGAAAGATAAACAGTTACAATTACAAAGAGAGAAGGATGAAAGGGAATTTCAACATAGAATGAAAGAATTTGAGCTGGCAAGTGACAAGCACGATTCCACTTCACATACAGATTCAAGTTTTGACATTACAAAAAATATCAGGTTAGTTCCCCCTTTTAGTGAAAAGGAAGTAGACAAATATTTTATCTATTTTGAAAAAGTTGCTGAAAATTTGAAATGGCCAAGGGAAATTGGACTCAATTATTGCAATGTGTACTTTTCGGCAAAGCCCGAAATATCTATGCATCCCTGTCAGTACAACAGAGTTCTGATTATGATTTGGTTAAGGAGTGCATCTTAAGCGGTTATGCATTAGTCCCTGAGGCTTATCGGCAAAAATTCAGGAACTATAAAAAGGAAGCTGGATAGACTTATGTTGAATTTGCTGGAGAAAAAGAACAGTTATGTAAGAGATGGTGCTTAGCCAAGAAAGTTGAACATGATTATGAAAGTCTTGAACAACTTGTGTTACTTGAAGAGTTCAAAAACTGTGTTCCTAATGACATTAAGAATCATCCAGAAGAGCATAAGATTGAAACCTTGGAAAATGCTGCTCTTGCTGCCGATGAGTACTCCTTAACTCATAAAGTTCCTGTTGTAGGCAAATCATTCACTCAGCAGTCTACTGGTAGAAAAGTATTTCAGCCTAATATGACTCCTCCTAAAATTCAATCTGGCACAACTTCTAAAAATCAAGCTTCTGATAAACTTGATTCAAAATCCTTGTCTATTCCTACGTGTACCTATTGCAAGTAAAAAGGACACGTCATTTCTGATTGCTTGAAATTGAAATATAAGCATCAGAATCAAGATAGACGTATCCCAAATGCTCTTATTTCTAAGAGGTCAAGGTCACGGTCATGTATTGAAAGCAATACATTTGTTGGGTCTCATAAACCCCAGTCTGATTTTATTATGAAGAATTATGAACCATTCATGTCGAAGGGTTCTATATCACTCTTGGGTGATTTGGCCAATCCTATCCCTATTAAAATTTTAAGGGATACAGGAGATTCTCAGAGTCTTTTAGTGTCAGGTATTTTGCCTTCTTCTGAGAAGTCCTGTTCTAATGAGAGTGTTCTCATTTAGGGAGTAGAGTGCGGCTTTGTTAATGTTCCTCACCATTCTGTAAATTTGTCATCAGACTTAGTTTCAGGACCTGCGACAGTCGGTATAGTGTCTAACCTACCCGTTGAGGGCATTCATTTGTTGCTAGGCAACGACCTAGCTGGAGACAAGGTTGTGGTTAATCCACTTGTAACTGACAAGCCTTCTTTGGATCAGAAACTTGATCCAATTGATAAAGAATACCCTGAGCTATACCCAGCTTGTGCAGTTACTAGAGCTATGTCAAAGAAAGCTCTTGAGAATGATTTAGATAAGGAAGATATTCCTTTAGCTGACACATGTATTGGTCAGGCTTTTTATGAGGTCACTTTCACTTCTAATTTGGATCAATCAGGTGGTATTGATCACAGTGATCCTCTTTTAAATACTCATTCTCTTCTATCTAATCAGGGTGATAAACGACACTCACTTGTCGTCGAACAGGAAGAAGATCCTGAGATCTCCTGTTTGTTTCAGAAGGCCATTAGTGAAACTGAAGCAACTGAAGTACCTGTCTGTTATTTCATTAAAAATGGAATTCTTGTGAGAAAATGGAGACCTCCCGAGGTACCTGTTAATGAAGAGTGGTCAGTGAACTATCAGATTGTAGTTCCAAAATCTTACAGACAGGAAAAACTTAGTTTGGCCCATGAAACTCCTCTGGCTGGTCATTTAGGGATAAATAAAACTTATCACAAGATCTTGACTCACTTTTACTGGCCGAGAATTAAAAGTGATGTTTGTAAATATTGTAGATCTTGTCATACTTATCAAATGGTAGGAAAACCCAATCAGAAGATACCTAAGGCTCATCTGCAACCAATTCCTGCATTTGACGAATCATTTAGCAGAATTATGGTAGATTGTGTTGGTCCCTTACCTAAGATCAAGTCAGGCAATCAGTATTTGTTGACCACTATGTGTGCGTCAACAAAATTCCTAGAGGCAATTCCTTTGAGGAATTCTATATTAAAAGCTTTGATAAAGCTTTTTACTCAATTTGGCCTTCCCAAATCTGTCCAATCAGGTCCTAGGTCAAATTTCATGTCTGGACTTTTCCAGCATGTTATGCTTGAATTTGGCATTCCGCAATTCAAGTCAAAAGTGAAACTATGGTTTCACAAAACTTTACTTGAGAGAATATTTGAGTCTTGTAATAGAGTTCATTCTCTCTTGCTCATTCTTCAAAATGTTCTTCAATTTAGATTTTATGGCCTTTACAAAGTAAAGAAGAAAATGAATGAGTACAATTATTATAGTACTCTGATCTAAATAAATTAGTGGAGTACCAGTATATTGAAAGAGATAGCTAAGTAAATTATTACAATTAATTTAGTTGTACCTGTCCCACAAACTGAGGATTTAAGTGAAGAAATTCAATTGGACACCGTTGAACTTGGAGCAACAAATCTTCGGAATTCGGAAATCATGAAAGATCTAGACCAGAAACTTTTACATTTGCAACAAGAAGAAAGAAATGAACTTAAACAGTTATTATTCGGATATGAGCACTTGTTTCCGGATATTCCTACGAGGACAAACAAAATTTTTCATGACGATGAAATTGTAGATTCAAAACCTGTGAAACAACACCCATACAGGATGAATCCTCTCAAACAGGAATACTTGAAAAAGGAAATTCAGTATTTGCTAGAGAACGACTTCATAGAGCCTAGTAAAAGTGATTGGAGTTCACCATGCATACTTGTTCCGAAACCGGATAAAACTTTCCGTATGTGCACTGATTATAGGAAGGTGAACAGCGTGACAAAAACAGATTCATTTCCGTTACCAAGGATCGATGATTGTATTGATAAAATTGGAAATGCCAAGTACGTCACCAAATTTGACCTTCTGAAAGGATTTTGGCAAATTCCACTTACGGAAAGAGCGAAAGAAATTTCGGCATTTGTGACTCCCGATGGACTCTTATCAATTTAAAGTAATGCCATTTTTGTTATGAAGGGTTCCCCAAGTACGTTTCAACGCTTGATGAATATGATTACTTCTGGTCTAGATAATTGTGATGCTTATATTGATGATGTCATCATCTACAATGACACCTGGAAAGGACATCTAGCCACGATTTGGAAATTCTTTGAAAGACTCACTGATGCTAATTTGACAATCAATTTATCTAAAAGTGAGTTCTGCTGTGCTTGTGTAACTTTTCTAGGACATATTGTGGGACATGGTCAAGTTAAACCTATTGATGCTAAGGTTAAAGCTATCTCTGATTTTCCTGTGCCTGTCAGTAAAAAGCAGTTAATGCGATTTTTGGGTATGGCCGGATACTATCGAAAGTTTTGTTCCAATTTTTCTAATATTGCTGAACCTCTGACAAATTTGTTAAGTAAGAGAAAGAAGTTTCTCTGGACAGAAAAATGTCAGGAAGCTTTCGATAGGTTAAAAGCCATACTCAAAAGTGCGCCGGTTCTAACAGCTCCAAATTTAAATCAGTCTTTTAAATTGTCTGTGGATGCAAGTGATGTTGGGGTTGGAGCAGTATTGATTCAAGAAGACAGTAATGGTATTGATCACCCAGTGTGCTATTTCTCTAAGAAATTAAATAAGCACCAAAGAAATTACTCAGCAATCGAGAAGGAATGTTTAGCTTTAATTTTGGCATTACAACATTTTGAAGTTTACATTAGCTTGACTCCTTCTCCAGTTGTTGTGTATAGTGATCATAACCCCCTTACTTTCATCGACAAGATGAAAAATAAAAATCAAAGATTATTAAGGTGGAGTTTGTTTTTGCAAGAGTATAATCTGAACATCAGGCACATCAAAGGAAAAGACAGTTTGATTGCAGGTGCACTTTCCCGTGTATAGAAATATTATTTCATATACACTTTATATAATTTATAAGAATTTTCATGTAATTTTGTTTACCTCATGTATAATTTACATGTGGTAAAAAGAAAGCTTTATTATATAAATCTTTCATTTTTCTTTATGGGGAAGTGTTACATATATGTAATTAAATTGTTTGTGTGTTAGTTTTGAAATTCTTTTTTATTTTATTTTTTGTTTCATTACATTTTAGTGTAATGATTATTGAAAGGATTCGAAATTCTTTTTCAGTAATTTGATACTTTCTTTTAGTAAATGTTGTTTATTTAAGACGTAAAACGTGTTACATGAGAATTATTTTTAGTTAACCTAGTTCATCTTGGGCTGGCAAGAACGTTAACAGGCAGTTAAAATGATTGGTCAGTATCAGGGCCATACTTTGATTGTGTGATCACTATGTGTAAACGTTTATTTATTATTGGTTCTTAAGTGGGGCTACACTGGCGTACATGATAGATCTCTTGTAGTAATAGACCACATGACCCATCTCGCAAGACTTGAAATGATGTTTTTGGAGTTTAAATACGCATTCTTAATATTCTTCTGGCAGAGTCATTTTAACATCGTGAAGGAACAAGGTGTTATTTTTATTTGTTGCCAGATTGTTTGTTTTTCATCTGATTTTGGATCTAATAATTTATTCTCCTGGAAACTCAACAAGTTGACTTTCTTATAAAAAATTCTGAAAGATATTCATGGAAATTTATTCTGGAATTATTCCGAAACAAAAACTGTGATTCAATTGAGGAATTGTTGATATTCATACATGGACCACATCTGACATCATCGCCTTCCATATTTGTATGTCGTCGAGATTCGAACCTGGATTCTAATAGAACCATTTAGTGATAGGACTTGTATTTTTCATTCTTAGGATCAAATTTTGGATTATATTCACAAACTGTAAGTCCTGTTTACCAATTTTTACATTGTTTTCTGGGGAAATAAACTATTTTGTTAAAATATACAAAGCTTGTTGACTTCACTCTTTTCTTCTGTTACATTTGTACGAGCCTACACGTAACAAGAGAGTTTGTGCAAGTTCATGGTGTGTTGAGATTCCATGCGTAATTTCCATCTGCTCACTCTTAAGCTCTTCTTACAGCTAATCAGACTGGCTGATTATAAAAGTATTTTTTAGTCTATTCTTTTCAAGAATGAAAGCTGAGGAAGATATATTTTCTCTTTTTGAACTTTTTTTTGCTTTCTATGCATATTTTAGTAGAAAACATAGTAGAAAACATAGCTCTGTAATTGACCAGTCAGACTAGTCAATTTACATGTAGCTATGAGCAGAGTTTACAGTACATGTACATGTATCATGGAATTCAGACTGCCACCTCAGTGAAGTTGATGTGGATTCAGGGGGAAAGGGATTATGCTTCTGCTGAGCTTGTATATTTACACAAAGCCTAACGGACATCCACCCAATCTAGTGGAATTCCTTCACAGAGTATATTGCAGCTGTTGTTGGCAATGTTATTGCCTGTGCCACGCAAGTTGAGATACTAAACGTAGTGACTGGAGAAAACCCAATGCAATAAACCTGACCATGACCGTGACAATTTCATAATTTACTTATGGAAACTATAAAGTAGTAAAATTTTGGCACTTATCAGTGACCTGTCTAGGGATATGTATCAAGAGAAGTGCATAACATAGAAAGTTATATGCTTCTAGGATATTCTTCTGTGTACATATTATCAGAAAAATGTCTGTTAGTACTGTATATATTCATGCAGAAATTTACATACTGTTTCATTGTTTCACATTGAGAGTGAGATAAAACTTTTATTGCAGTAATGTAAGTGTCTGAGGAAAATGTGATAGTGCGGTGCAGACTACAAAGTTAAGGTGGCATTTTAATTAACACTATAATTTTTGTAATTAAAAATATGAGGCATTGATGAGATGCTTTTAATTTTTATTTTTCAGGCAAAATTCCACTTTCTGGTAATGCCAAAAGTCAACATTCCCAACCTGAAGAGTTTGAAGAGTGAACATTTAGTGTTACTGAAACATATGGAGACCAAAGGAAAAGAGATTGCACAGAGGTATGATTTCATGACTGTACAGAGGTAAGATTTCATGATTGCACAGAGGTAAAATTTCATCATTATTCAGAGGTTATATTTCATGACTGTATAGAGGTAAGATTTCATGTCTGTACAGAGGTAAGATTTCATGTCTGTACAGAGGTAAGATTTCATGACTGTACGGAGGTACGATTTCATGACTGTACGGAGGTACGATTTGCTGATTCCAGTGAGGTATTCTTTGCTTCATGTTTCGGAGCCAGATAGTGCTGCATCACAAATTATTTTTGGTTTTTCTTGCTTCTGTGGAATGCCATGGTTGAAGTAAGGGGTTATGCTCTTTAATGAAACGAATATGAGCTATTACTGCTCTTCAGCTAATTGAAATGTAATTCCCAGATTTTTGAAAAACGCAACTACTTCATTTTGCAGAATATGCTTCGGTAAGCAAAAAGGCTTAAGAGTAAGTGTAATATGACTAAACAGAGCTCAAAGAAATTTTTTTCAGACACAGGCCCAGGGCTGGTACCCTGAAAAAATTCACAGGCCCTGACTCAGGTTCCACAAGCCCTTACTCAGATTCCACAAGCCCTGACTCAAATTTCATAAGCCCTGACTCAAATCCCACAAGCCCTGACTCATATTCCACAAGCCCTGACTCAAATTCCATCAGCCCTGACTCAAATTCCACAAGCCCTGACTCAAATTCCAAAAGCCCTGACTCAGATTCCACAAGCACTGACTCAAATTCCATAAGCCCTGACTCCAGTATCATGTGCCCAAAAGGGCCCTAGTTTTTACTATTATCTTTCACATGATGTTGCAATTGCTGTACTTTATACATGAAAATAAAATTATATTCAATGAACTTGAATATTTATTTAGATCTCAAAATATTCACATGAAACAATATTTTCCTCCAGGTCCAGATGTTAACCATTGTCCAATTCCACTATCAATGTCCTCATTGGATCAGCAGTATTGATGTTCATTTGTTATGAGTCTATGCTCTTAAAATATGTAACAGAAAAGAGTGAAGACAGCAAACTTTGTAAAATTTAACAAATAATTTGTTTTCCTAGAATACAATGTGAAAAATTAAGAAAAAAGAACTTACAGATTTATGAATCAAATCCAAAAATAATCCAAGAATTAAAAATAGAATACCTGGTAATAAAAAGTCCTGAATGAAACTGAGTTCGAGTCCCGATGAAACCAAAAATGGAAGGCGATGATGTCTGTTATGGTCAGCAAAGTGCTGCTGTGTCAACAGTCCTTTGTTGAATCACAGAAAATATTATTCCAGTTTTGAATTCAAGATTACTTCCAATAAATGTCTTTATCCAAGAATTTTGTAGGAGCACTTATGTATTTTCAGGTTAAAGAATCACTTGAATTCAGTAATTTGAAGAAAATAAAAGTTCAACCCAAATTGGTCACAACATAACAACTTAACGTGTAAATTGTTTGGAGCCCAACTAACAAACTTCTATAAAAAACAACTGTTATACACTAATTAAGACGCAAAACAGATTCCCTGATGAGGGTCAAAATTCATTCTTCTGGAAAAAAAAAGAAGTTTGTAACAATTGATACATGCAACTTGTCACGTAATCCAGGTATGACCTTGACTTATCTTAATGATTCTAACTCTGAGAAAGAAAAAAAACATAATAAAAATAGTTGTTTACCAAAACTGTCACTGATTTTGAAACGAGGTCAGAAACTAGATACAATGTTTCTATTATTATTTGCTTACGTCAATGAAATAAAAAATAAAAAAAATATCAGGTGAAACATAACTGAACTCAGTGTTACATTACAATAGCATATAATGGAATTAAAAAATTTAAAACAAACAAATAATTAAATTAAATATACATAACACATTTGTATCAGAGTGTGTCATGCTTTATACGGTTTTTCTATGCATGTTTGATGTTCATGTTTAGGGCATCTGCCTTGGATGTGGGAGGTCATGGGTTCGAACCCTGGCTGAGTCATACCAAAGACTTAATCTACTATTTGTCTTCAAACCATTACAAGGAATATTTGCTATATAGTATCTAGTGTATCAAATGCTTTTGATATATTAACAGTACATAATGATTGAATAAATTAGTGTGCTTAGTGTTACATTTAGTGGCTGATGGATGGTTCATTTCACTAGCTCACAGATGGGAAATGTTATTAAGAACAATAGATTTTCTGATTGGGATTGAGTTTAATATAAATATATATTTACCCATATGCATTTTCCATTACTAACATATGGAATTACTGATGATATTGCCAATAGTAGATTGACTTAGCTCCCACTGTAAACAGTGTTCACCATACTGTATCTGTAGATGTGGTTTACCCTTTTTTTGATTGGTCAATATTATGTGTGACATAAGTCATGTGATCTGAGAAGTTTGGCCCACATGCTTTGATTGTAGACAAAATAATCTGATAGATGAATTTTCTTCTTTCATTTGTTTGAATATTGGAGTAAGAAAAAAATGTGTATGATGTGACAGTTTGTATTATGTGAAATGAAGATATGTTTCTTTTGTACATATGACACATGTTTTTCATACATTGAAAGACTGAATTTTTATCAGTATGGAGTCAGCAGCTATTTTGTTTAAAAATGCTACTATAAAACTGCTGAATGCCACCATGTAGTCTTCTGCACTCAGTAAAGGTAAGATGTCACCAGGTGTCTCAAATTGAGATTCCCCTTTTTGGTTTTATATAATGGCTGCCTATGGCTATATCAGATGGTAGAGGTACATGAGGAATGAATTGTTCCTCATTATTCGATGGAAATTATTTTATAAAATAATGTCTGAATTTTTATAAAGAAATTTTAAAGTAAAAACTGTGTTGTCTTTGGGTATGAAAATTGTGCAGTTTTAGGTGCAATGGCAACCTCCAGAATGACTTTGGCCCAATTTATTAATTATTTTGAAATTCAAATTGCTTATTCTCACTTACAGTTTATTCTGTACAGTAATTTTCTTGTTTTCTATTTTGATTTTAATAAGATGTTAGCAGATTTTTAAGAATAGTGAATGAAACTAATAATTGTTCTCAAAATAACCTAACCCTGTTATGAGTAGAAACAGTTTGGAATTCAAAATAGCTCACTAAGCAGCTGAATAATAGCCTATTATATATATATATATATATATATATATATATATATATATATATATATATATATATATATATATATATAATTCCCTGCAGAATAGCTTTTCCTTTTACTGAATAGCAACAGTTTATATAATTCCCTGAGAATAGCTTTTCCTACAATCTGTGCTGATGAATAGCAACATTTTATATACTTCCCTCTAGAATAGATTTTCATGCAATCTGCACTGCTGAATAGCAACATTTTATATATTTCCCTGAGAATAGCTTTTCCTACAATCTGCACTGCTGAAGAGTGGTTGGGCAGTTTTAGTTCATTTTCTTCATGCAAAGAAATATTTCATATTATCATGTATTCAAGGACTATATTTATTGATACTAACTATAAGAAAGAATGAAAGTAATGTTCAAATTTTCAATGGTAACTTTTTTTTTACTGTGAATAAACTATGCTCCTTAACTTGTAAGAGTCATACTTGGACTTTCATGTGGCATTTGATTTATCAAATAGCTTCCAGTACTGTCACATGAATATTTGAGAGTAATTAATATTTTCCAGTTTGCATTGCAAATATTTCTTTATATTTCTGAGATTCATTGCATGGTCAACACACAGTTCCTATATAATGGTAGGTTAGGCCCAAATTCTGCATTGCATTTACTGCGTGTGCAACAAGGGAAATGTTCAGTATCTTACGTTGTGTTAGAATACATTGTTGCATAGCATCCATTATTTTAGGATATGCAAAATACTGAATAGCATATCATTTAAAGTTAGACAAAGTCACTGCATAGTGAAGTTGTTTGAATTGCCCATGATATCAACTTTTATATACATATTTTGCATCAGTGACTTTAAATAATTTATGTTAACAAGCCGTTGTCCAGTGAATTCTGTCAATTTTATATTATAGAGAACATAACGAGAGAGCTGCACTTAATTTCATGACCAATAATAAGTGTGAAGATATTTTCTCACCAGTCTATGAAGTGTAACTACGAAATGGTTTTCATCATTTTTATGGTTAGAATGACACTTTAATTGTATCAAACTTTTACTTAAATTAGTCACAAACTAAAGTCAGGATCTCCAACAAAAGTTTATTTAAGCAAATTCTATAATTACTCTAGTCAGATAAGTGTAGAGGATCTCAAAATATGAATGATACAATTTGATATAAATTCATACATTGGATACACTGCAATGTGTAGCATCCAATCCATTATTAGGATTTCAATACATTGGATACGCTGCAATGTGTAGCATTCAATCCATTATTAGGATTTCAATACATTGGATACGCTGCAATGTGTAGCATTCAATCCATTATTAGGATTTCAATACATTGGATACGCTGCAATGTGTAGCATTCAATCCATTATTAGGATTTCAATACATTGGATACGCTGCAATGTGTAGCATTCAATCCATTATTAGGATTTCAATACATTCCTGCATGGACAATCATTTCATAAATCTGATCAATGTCACAGATAACTATGCATAATTATGTGTAGCATGAAATTATAAAGCAGATTTTGTATTTCTATTTGGCATTTTGTATTTCTATTTGGCAGATTTTGTATTTCTATTTGGCAGATTTTGTGTTTCTATTTGGCATTTTGTTAATTTATCTTATTTGTACATGCACATATTGAATCAGATAAGTGTTAAATGATAAATTATAATTTTTTCTGATGAACCTAAATGAATAAAAATAGATACAGTGAAACTGCACAGTAATTAGCATCATTTTGATTGATTTTTGACAGGCCGTTTGAATAACACTTCAATCATTTCAACCAAACTGGTCAAGTAAATTGCTAGAAAATAATTTTGAATTTACTTGCATGTAAGAATTTTGAAACAATGTGGAGAGTTTCTAAATATTTGCATTAAACTTTGTTCTCTCTTATTTTATACAAAATATGAAAGGTTTTTCCAAAGGGGTTATCATTATCTGATAGTCAGCAAATATTGTCCTGAATCTTGAATTGATGGTAATGCAGTGCCGGGACTCAGCATAGAAGTGTTGTATTGATAGTTGTAAGGTTTAAAGTTCAAAATTATTTATGAATGTGAATTGAACTTTTGTAGTTGTAATTTAGTTAAGCAGAAATGTAAACTGTGTCATGATAAAGTCTGTCATATATAAATATTATGTTAATTGTTCAAAGAACTGTTTTTGGTACTGTTTTGTGAATGTTTTTAATTATTTTTAAACATTTAATAAAGTTTGGTGTTGATTTATCATTTTTTACATCTTAATTGAACCCTGATTATACCAAGCTTCCAATCAAACAGTGTAGGGTTTTTGATGATGAAACTAACCTTTAGTTATGTTACTCTCTGAAGATGTGATGACTTTACATGTATAACATATGATCTTTGTACTTTGGTCAGCTTATGAATTATATGAGAATTCTTTAACTTGGTTGTTTAAAAATGTTTTGTAATTCTGGTCCATTTTTTGCAAGAGTTTTCTCAGCACCAAAAATCTGAATATTTGCGGCGCACAGGTCAAAAGTGGAACTTTAGATAAGTTACCCTAGATTTTATTAACATATTGCAATTATGATCAGACACAATTCGACTATGTGATTTCAGATAAATAACTTATTTAAGGACATTAAGAATACAAATACATTGATAGGTGACTAATGCAGAGTAATGTTTAAAGTAATAGTCAGTCACCTTAGTACTTTTAGACATATCGTAATGATGTCTGCTGTGTGAAAGTTTATAGTGATGTCTAGCACTAGGGCATCATACCGCAGACATGTAGCATCATGTCCCACTCAGTCACATTATCCTGAAACCAGGCCGACCAGTCCTAAAACTAACCTCATAATGCTAAGCACCATGCGATGCAGCTGCTAGTACCATTTTTATAAGTCTTTGGTATGACTCGGCTGGGGTTCGAACCCATGACCTCCCGCATCTGAGGCGGACGCTCTAACCACTAGGACACTGGATTGGTCATATATAGCAGTGTAGTTCATGAGGTAGTACATATTATAAAGTACATTGTGTGTGTTGGTAGATACCATATCACATGTCATTTGTGTTCTGCTATGAATGCCTATGGGGTATGGTAACCCTATTACTACTATGAACGTCCATGGGGTATGGTAATCCTATTTCTACTATGAATGTCCAAGGGGTATGGTAACCCTATTTCTACTATGAATGTCCATGGGGTATAGTAACCCTATTTCTGCTATGAATGTCCATGGGGTATGGTAATAAGTGTAAAGGATAGGATGATGCCCTTTTATTCATGTGTAATGTTTGGAAGTATTTCAGGGAAGAAATGCAATGTAGGGAGAAGGTATTGTTGAGAAATATGAATTTGTAGATTAAATATGGTCTCAAACTGCAATGAAACCACATAGCATTGTATCATATCTTCATCTAAGATTCGTATTTTCCTAAAATTTTTACAAGTCATATTTTCTACATAGTTTAACATGTATCAAATGCTTTAGATATATTAAAAATAAAAGTACATAGCAATCAATAAAATGACAGGGCCTGTGGAGGTACAAGAAATCATTGTTTTGTTTTAGCCTGATTATCGTATTCACCTAAATTGTACAGTAATAATAGAACAGTATTGAACAGGTAATATGTGAATATTTATGCTGAAAATATTGGTAAATTAATAATAGAACCATACTGGATACTTGACATGCAAATATCCATGTTGAAAATATGGGTAAATTAATAATAGAACCATATTGGACACTTGACATGCAAATATCCATGTTGAAAATACGTGTTTCCTGACTATTTTCAGATTTGACAGTAGGAGACCGTTCAGATTTGGATATCATGCAGTCCCAAGCATGAGGTAACTGCCCACTACCACATGGCCAGTAGTTTGTATCACTAGGTCTTAGTTTAGAAACTAGCCCACTACCACATGGCCAGTAGTTTGTATCACTAGGTCTTAGTTTAGAAACTAGCCCACTACCACATGGCCAGTAGTTTGTATCACTAGGTCAACTAATATTTTGAACAGGACAGTTGAGCCAGTTCTTTTTTTTTTTCAGCAGTACTTCATGGGCATTTTTAAGAAATTTAAGCACCAGAACTAATCCGAATATAGTCAGATAATTTTTGAGTTCTGTTAACTTCCACAGAGTTCCACATATAAATCTATTTTAAAAAATCAAGGCATTTATGGGAGTCTGTCTGTTATCTTCACATTTGAGCAGTTTTCCAGGAGTTAAGTAAGATATAATCCTTTTAGTCAGTGATCCAGGAGTTAAGTAAGATATAATTCTTTTAGTCAGTGATCCAGTCATGTTCAGATATAGATCAATGATAACCTGCTATTTTGTTGTGATTGTTTCATGTGACAAAATAGGTGGACTCATGTAATGTTTTCTTCTTGTTGAGTAGTATATACTGGCTGGAACTTGACACTGAAACTTAGTGTTAGAAGTGCGTGCATTTGTAAATGATGATTATTCTGCCATACTTGATAATATGTCTATCCTTACTTTACTTGATAATATGTCTATCCTTACTTTACTTGATAATATGTCTATCCTTACTTTACTTGATAATAAGTCTATCCTTACTTTACTTGATAATATGTCTATCCTTACTTTACTTGATAATATGTCTATCCTTACTTTACTTGATAATATGTCTATCCTTACTTTACTTGATAATATGTCTATCCTTACTTTACTTGATAATATGTCTATCCTTACTTTACTTGATAATTTGTCTATCCTTACTTTACTTGATAATATGTCTATCCTTACTTTACTTGATAATATGTCTATCCTTACTTTACTTGATAATATGTCTGTCCTTACTTTACTTGATAATATGTCTATCCTTACTTTACTTGATATGTCTGTCCTTACTTTACTTGATAATATGTCTATCCTTACTTTATTTGATAATATGTCTATCCTTACTTTACTTGATAATATGTCTATCCTTACTTTACTTGATAATATGTCTATCCTTACTTTACTTGATAATATGTCTATCCTTACTTTACTTGATAATATGTCTATCCTTACTTTACTTGATAATATGTCTATCCTTACTTTACTTGATAATATGTCTATCCTTCCTTTACTTGATAATATGTCTATCCTTACTTTACTTGATAATATGTCTATCCTTACTTTACTTGATAATATGTCTATCCTTACTTTACTTGATAATATGTCTATCCTTACTTTACTTGATAATATGTCTATCCTTACTTTACTTGATAATATGTCTATCCTTACTTTACTTGATAATATGTCTATCCTTACTTTACTTGATAATAAGTCTATCCTTACTTTACTTGATAATATGTCTATCCTTACTTTACTTGATAATATGTCTATCCTTACTTTACTTGATAATATGTCTATCCTTACTTTACTTGATAATATGTCTATCCTTACTTTACTTGATAATATGTCTATCCTTACTTTACTTGATAATATGTCTATCCTTTACTTGATAATATGTCTATCTTTACTTTACTTGATAATAAGTCTATCCTTACTTTACTTGATAATATGTCTATCCTTACTTTACTTGATAATATGTCTATCCTTACTTTACTTGATAATATGTCTATCTTTACTTTACTTGATAATATGTCTATCCTTACTTTACTTGATAATATGTCTATCCTTACTTTACTTGATAATATGTCTATCCTTACTTTACTTGATAATATGTCTATCCTTACTTTACTTGATAATATGTCTATCCTTACTTTACTTGATAATATGTCTATCCTTACTTTACTTGATAATAAGTCTATCCTTACTTTACTTGATAATATGTCTATCCTTACTTTACTTGATAATATGTCTATCCTTACTTTACTTGATAATATGTCTATCCTTACTTTACTTGATAATATGTCTATCCTTACTTTACTTGATAATATGTCTATCCTTACTTTACTTGATAATAAGTCTATCCTTACTTTACTGCTTTTAGCAGTTTTTTTTAATGAAGATTAAGTACTTTTCATGTAATTAAATCCCACCGGCTACTTTTCAAAAACAGGAAGGCTGTTTATTCATATATACACGCACATGCTTATGTATGAGTCATACCTTTTTGGAGGGTCAGCGAAAATAATATCTAACTGGCCATTCTGGCCAGTGAATTTTCTGGAGAACCTACTTTGGCTCGCTTTGCTGGCCAGTAGCTTCCTACCTTGGGTGACCCTGTTGGCCAGTAAAAACTTCAGATTTGTCTTTCCCTGAATTTGTTCAAATTTTGCCAAACAAAAAGTGAATTATCATAAATTTAGTTCTGTTAATGGTTAGCAGTTTGTAACAGAAATCTTTGAGTAAACTGTCATTAGGATTTTTATTAAAAATTGGATTTGAGTTCTGACAAAATCTGTTAATAATAGATTGATTTTTATAATAATCAACCTTTGAAACAAACTCTGACTTGCTGGTAACAGACATTTATATTTTCTTAAATGTATACTGTTAAACATCAACTATAGATATGCTTAAATAGATTTCAGAAATGGTTAGAATGGGATAAAATGTTTGAAAAAAAATTATGCACTTATTCCAGTTACCTAAAATTAATAATGAACCAAAACTCTTACCTTGATTCCTGTTGTGGAGGAGACTATATTTCAGGACTTTGTTTTGACTAACATTCTTTCTGGAAATTGTATACCTTTTGGACAGATGTTAAAAAAGCACTGAATTTAATATGAGCCATGACCAGAAGGTTTTACTTTGGTTATACAGGGCTTAGATAAAAAACTAGTACAGTTACTACTAGTCGTATTACTACTAGTATTACTACTTTAAATAAAATGGCAAGATATAACATTATTATCATGTAGCATTATTATCTTCAATGTTACACAATAATAATAATGGTATATCAACTTCAGGTAACAGTTACACAATGATAATGATGGTGTATCAACTTAGGTAACAGTTACAGCTTAACAGTCATGGTAGTTTTCAATTAAAAGCACTCTTTTAGTTTTACAACTTGGCAAAACATAATACTGTAGTTGGACTCATGAAGACAATACACTTAAGAATCTGAAATACCCCCAGCTGCCATATTTAATTAACTTCAGAATACTCCAGCCTAGTATACCTTTAGTTATGTAACAGTCCTAAGATTTTGTTTTCCTTTATGCCTGGCTTGTTTTTGATAAATTTGTTCAGATTTATTGCTTCAATGTATTTTTTCTTTCCCAGTCATCTGCATATGCACATAATTAGCCAGGACTTTGACAGCCCATCACTGAAAACCAAGAAGCACTGGAATTCCTTTACCACTGAATATTTCCATGATTCAGAAGGTGGGTACAAGTACAGTTTTGTTATCTGGCCTGCAATGATATTCTGTATCATTTTAGCCCAGCTGTAATATATGGCCTGTAACAATATTCCACATCATTCTAGTCAGACTGTAATATCTGGCCTGTAGTAATATTCCATATCATTCTAGTCAGACTGTAATATCTGGCCTGTAAAAATATTCCATATCATTCTAGTCGGACTGTAATATCTGGCCTGTAACAATATTCCATATCATTCTAGTCAGACTGTAATATCTGGCCTGTAACAATATTCCATATCATTCTAGTCAGACTGTAATATCTGGCCTGTAACAATATTCCATATCATTCTAGTCAGACTGTAATATTTGGCCTGTAACAATATTCCATATCATTCTAGTCAGACTGTAATATCTGGCCTGTAACAATAATCCATATCATTCTAGTCAGACTGTAATATTTGGCCTGTAACAATATTCCATATCATTCTAGTTGGACTGTAATATCTGGCCTGTAACAATATTCCATATCATTCTAGTTGGACTGTAATATCTGGCCGGTAACAATATTCCATATCATTCTAGTCCGACTGTAATATTTGACCTGTAACAATATTCCATATCATTCTGGTCAGACTGAAATATTTGGCCTGTAATGATATTCATATCATGGTAGTGACCAAAACAGATTAATTTCCATTGCCAAGAATCAATGGCTGCATTGACAAATTGGATATGCACAATATATCACCAAATTCATGGGGCATGGTCAAGTTAAACCTGTAGAAGTTAATGTCAAGGCTCTATCAATAAAAACCAGCTGATGCAATTTTTGGTTATGGCTCGATAGGTATTATTGGAAATTTTGCTCCAATTTTTTCATAAGGCTGAACCTCTGACCAATTTGTTGAGTAAGAAAACCAAGTTTTATTGGTCTAAAAAATATCAAGAGGCTTTTGATAAATTCAAAAGCCATACTTAAGAGTGCACCAGTTCCTTCAGCTCCAAATTTCAGTCAATCATTTAAAATATCTGTTGGTGCAAGTGACATTGGGGTTGGTGGAGTATTGGTTCAGGAAGACAAAAATGGTGTAGCTCATCCAGTGTGCTAATTTTCTTAAAAAAGAGAAAATTAAACAAGCACCAGAGAAATTATTCCACAATTGAGAAGGAATTGGCTTTGATATTGGCTTTGCTACACTTTGATAAATTGAAGTGTCATTTAGTTGAACTTTTTCTCAGATTATTGTATTCAGTGATCACAACCCCATTTCTTTCATTAACAAGATGAAAAACAAACATTAGTGATTATTAAGGTGGAGTTTGATGTTGCAGGTATTGACATCAGATACATCAAGGGAAAAGAAAATCTAATTGCAGATGCACTTTCATGTCTATAGAAGTATTATATTGCTTCATGTATATTTTGTGTCATTCATTAGATTTCATCAGATGTAATTTTTAATCTTATGTATATTTGACTAATATTTAAAGAAAACTTTATTGCATAAATCTTTCTTTTTTTGTAAGGGGAGGTGTTATGAATTTGTATTGTTTGTGTATTGTTTGTTAACTTTTCTCCATGATTATATGTGATGTATGTCTGTATTTTATACTTGACCATTGTCCAAAATCAAGTTAATGGTGTACCTGACTAATGACATTTATTTTCCAAACAACATAATACGTAGCTAATATTTCTCTATGATTATAGATTAAATATTTAGATCATTATTAATTGTAAACATGTTTACTTAAGTTTGAGTTAAACATACAGTCTTGATTCTGACCTTAGAAAGTTTGATAAAGGAAATTTCCCATTAACTTGACAGAATATTTCCAGAAAATGGTAATTGTGACCTAGGTTAAATGGATGGGCATATAAACTTGTTTACATTAGGATTATTCATTCTTGCTTTAACATCTGAAGCAGAATCAGTCTTATTGTTGTGTTTACTTTATAATTTGAGTGGATTTTATTTATTCAGACTATCATTCACTGCAATTACAAAATATTCAATAATATTCTTGGACTGAAATATGTGTGTGTGATTTGGATTTTTCACATAGCTTTAACAATTTTTGTCCTATTGCTACGATGTCTGCAGTGTGGCAGTTTATAGTGATGTCCAGCACTGGGGCATAATGCCACAGACATGTAGCATGATGTTCCACCCAGTCACACTATCCTGACACCAGGCTGACCAGTCCTAACACTAACCTCTTAATGCTGAGCGCCAAGCGAGGCAGCTGTTCGTACCATTTTTATAAGTCTTTGGTATGACTTGGCCAGTGTTTGAACCCACGACTTCCTGCATCCGAGGTGGATGCTCTAACCACTAGGCCACCAACCGGAGCAACCGGGACTGAAATATTAATTTGGGATTATAGTGAATAGAGACAAGGATATTTTGGATTATATTATTGTGATACGTCAAATGACTGTAAACACATTGCCACATTCCAGCCCATTGGCAGATTAGCATGTTTGAGACCACAGGCACATCAACACATTTGGTATGGGAACTTATTTGTGACACCACTGGAATTCAAATGTAACTTCATAATTTGGACTTGTGATAGAACTTTTAGGACTATTTGGGATTTAATTCACAATGCTGTAAGTTTTTTAAAAAATGTTCACTTTGCATTCTAGGGAAATAAATTAATTGTTGAATTTTACAAAACTTGTTGGTTTTTGCTCCTTTCTGTTATTTAGTTTAAGACCATAGATTCATAATAATAGTCACAGACAATCCTAATTTCAGCCGAATTCAATCTCCATCTCGGTAAGTGCTATGCATATTCATTTTAATAGACCATCCACTGAGTGATATGAATACCTCAATTTTTTAAAACTTAACCAATCAGATTAGCCATTTCAAGTGAGAGTTTAAGAGACATACTGCTTTTGTTATGATAATGAGAACAATTATGCAAACAAGGTAGGGTTTGGTAAGATAGGATTATAAGCAGTTATGCAAACAATGTAGGGTTTGGTGAGATGGGTTTATAAGCAGTTATGCAAACAAGGTAGGGTTTGGTGAGGTAGGATTATAAGCAGTTATGCAAACAAAGTAGGGTTTAGTGAGATGGGTTTATAAGCAGTTATGCAAACAAGGTAGGGTTTGGTGGAATGGGTTTATAAGCAATTATACAAACAAGGTAGGCTTGGTGGAATGGGTTTATAAGCAGTTACGCAAACAAGGTAGGGTTTGGTGGAATGGGTTTATAAGCAGTTATGCAAACAAGGTAGGGTTTGGTGGAATGGGTTTATAAGCAGTTATGCAAACAAGGTAGGGCTTGGTGGAATGGGTTTATAAGCAGTTATGCAAACAAGGTAGGGCTTGATGGAATGGGTTTATAAGCAATTAAGCAGATTAAGCTGGGACATTAGGAGTTTAAGCAAGTGCCCAAGATTTATTTAATTGTTTAATATTATGACAAGCTGTTCTAGACAGAAAGACTGGAAGGGATGGTCTGTTGTGATTGTCAGTAGATAGAGTCACCCACCTTATCTCGTTGATAATATCTTAGTTTTAGATGTCTTTATCCAGAATTGTAATAACCACTGTTTTAGATGTCTTTATCCAGAATTGTAATAACCACTGTTTTAGATGTCTTTATCCAGAATTGTAATAACCACTGTGTCATATTGGGAACCATTACACCAGTGAATAGCACTGCATGAACAGTACTTTCTAATGGCAGTGGCATGAATTATGTTAAAGTTACCAAATACACCACTCCCTCGATAACTCGCGCCTGATAGGACCTGAAATTTTAATCAACATTATGAAATATCAGATTTAAAAATAAGTCATACAATTTTTTACATTTTCTTTCCAAATGGTAGTACACCACAATTAATGATATGTAAGGAAATTTCGATCAATGAAAATGTCACTTACGCCGAGTGGAGGCAGTACTTTAATAAATAAATACAAATTATATGTAAATAATTTTTTTATCAATTGAAATTTATGTTCTAGTTCTATCTTTTAGTTCCTTTTAAGTGTAATCATCATAAATGCAATGTGTCCTCTGGTAATTAAACGTAAAATGTGTCTATCTATCATAACAGCTATGTCCGCAAGCATTTCTCTGAGAACCTAATTAGGTGCCGACCATGTTTTGATAACTGACTTGCGGAAGTATTTGTTGTTTTGTTGCACTGAATTAAAAGCTGGCCTCCATTGTATTATCATGTTAATTATGTCTTTTGAATCAAATAAAGGAGCTGGAATAAAAGAAAAGTTAAAAGACACGAAAATCCTACAAACTTAAAATCTAGCAGCCCTGGTTGTATGTCGGGTGAACTCACTTCATTTGATCAATCACTGTTATAAATGTTATTGTGTATGTAACATAAACTACCTTAAATTAACAGACTCACTGGTAAATGTGATCAAAGATAACCAAGCGAAATGAATACTTCGTAAAATAAAGAGCTTGGTTTCACAGATACGGACCATTGTGGGCAAGTGAGTTTCAGAGAATTCTTGAACTGGCACTTAGAGATATCCTCAAGGATGATAAGAAGTTTCATTATTACTTCCAATGAAATCATGACATCAATACTGTACTAACTGAACAATACAAAAATTGAGATTCGACGTAGACGATTGTCTCACGAAATAAATTTCGCTTGTTTTTGAAGAAAAGGAATCTTGTTTGGTGGTATATCGACAGTCTAGTTCACTGCTCTTTTGACTCCCGATTTGGCAGGATACAATTAAATACCACTCCAGAAACCAGACTCATCAAGAAAACAAAAAGCAGTGACGTAATACACAGATGTTTTCACGTACACGTGATGGTTGTTGAAACCAGTAGAATCTTTCACATGTTGGACATTTTGAAAATAAATGTTATTTAAACAGAATGACGAACAACTTTATTAGAAAAAGCGTGTTATTAAAATTTATTATCGATGTGATTGTAAAATGAGCATTCAGTCATTAAATGGCCCAGTTCCCTAACCCCCCCCCCCGCTGTTTTCTCGATATCTAAGCGAATTTTTTCAACTTTTGGAGGTCCCTCGGTAACTCGCACCCTCGCTTATAGTGCGGTCTATGTTTGTGGACCCCGTTGTGCGCGAGTTATTGAGGGAGAGGTGTATGCTGTATGTCTTCTACATGAGTTTCTGTATTCAAAGAAAATGTTATTAAGGTAAAATTATATGCCTGGAGATTGTATCTTGATACACATGCTGTTACTTTCTGTCTTATAAGCAGAAAACTACATCATCACAAAGTTGTTTACAGGTAAGACAGTGTGTTCCAAAGAATCCTCATCATACACTCATCTAGACACCTGAGTTATTGATAATAAAGTTTTGTTTTTATAATTTGGTCACTAATCATAGAAATTTGAACATCAGCTTATATAAAATGTCATAAAATTTTCTAGAGATCATCAGCATGTTGGAGAAAAATGGAAGAGTAGAATTAGATACAAAAAAATATCAGGAGTTGTTGAAGAAACCCTTGAGGTGAGTTATTTCTGCAGTATTACATTGTTATTACCTGTTTATTTTACTGTATCCTTGTATCTCTCAGTGGGATGTTTATCTAGTTTGTTGTTGCAGTTCTAAAATAAGTCCCCGCCCATTAAAGCATATTACCTTGTATGTAAGCAGTTAAAATGTGCAGGGTTTTATCTCCAAAATAAGCAGATTTATATATAAAGCAAACATTTCATTACAGCAGAAAAATATTCTTGTTTGTATATGTTTGGCAATTATTATGAAGCTTTTCCTGGAACACAAAACAATAAAGTGGACATATTTTGTTCATATTTTTAATAAAGGGGAGAGTACTGTGGTGTCATTTTTGGCCAAGATAGTAGGACATTTTTTCAACATATGTACCAATTGGTAATTTGGACTTGAGCTTTAAAAAGTAATTTTGACACTTCTATTCACAGTGTTAAATATAGCCATCAAGGTAGGTCAAGGCCAATATTAGTCAAATTTAGAATGTTCTGAGCTTTTGTTAAGTGCTTCAGTGTAGAACCAAGCCTGTATTCCAGTATTATCTGTCTGTCTTGATCTCCAGCATATTAAAAATTGGTTTTGGTTCATTGAAGCATTGAAGGAAATTATTGTTGTTATGCATATGGAAAACTTTATGAATGGGGTATGTTCATTTTGCATGCAAAAAGTAATCCAGGTTCTCATTTTTGGTCAACACTGCACTTGACAAAACTTGTACAGCCATATTGATTTTCAACATAGCTCTGTGTGTTAGTTGAACCAGTTATACTTAAATATTTCTGGTGAAGAATCAGTCCAGCTATTTCATCCTCATAACTAATAACTAAACATGTATTGTGATTGAAGTTTGAGATGGGTTGAGAGATGTATTGTGCTTGAAGTTTGAAATGGGTTGAGAGATGTATTGTGATTAAAGTTTGAGATGGGTTGAGAGATGTATTGTGATTGAAGTTTGAGATGGTTTGAGAGATGTATTGTGATTGAAGTTTGAGATGTTTTGAGAGATGTATTGTGATTGAAGTTTGAGATGGTTTGAGAGATGTATTGTGATTGAAGTTTGAGATGGTTTGAGAGATGTATTATGATTGAAGTTTGAGATGATTTGAGAGATCAGGCAGAATAGAGCCATTTGGATTATGAGGCCCAATTGAACAAAATTACTCAGCTGTTTTATATACAATCAGACCCACATATCTCAACCTCAGTTATCTTGAGAACCCATGTATGTTGAATGTTTTGGTATGGTCCCGAAAAAGATCCTTCTTTGTTATGCTAATTTTTACCCGCTGATCTTGACCCATGTTAAGTCAATAACTCTGTTATGTTGGGCATAAGTTTCAGTCCAAAGTAAGATGTGGACCTGCTTCATTCAATGAAATGTAACTTTTAAAGCCCATATCAGAGAAATTTTACCAGAAATGACCCAGCGTTTCCGCTACTACTGGTACCTGGTACCTGCAAGGATGGAAAAAGTCGGTACAAGACCAAGTTTTACCGGTACAAATGCTAATCAGCCAATCTTATCAGTGCAAAGTTTATCACTTGCATAGAGTGGAGACAATTATTTTGTAAACAATACTTTAGAGTAAGGAAATTAAATAAATGCATTTCTGATCTTTACAGAAGCTCCATTCATAATCGACATTATCACATGTCAACACCACGACAATATAATTCGTTCAGCACAGCATCACGAATTTGATCTTATCTGTAGCTCAGAAAATTATCAGGTTAACATCATTAAATATAGATAAATATACCTAATTTGTTTTTCACAATATATTTAAAACAAATTCGGTAATAGTTAAAGTGTTTCCATGCTTGGTGCAAGTGTAAGCCTTCAGCATCAGCATGGATAGATCACATGACTCACAATAATCAATAAATAGAAACTCGCAAAATTCCAAACCAAGCTGGTCCCCACCCCACCCCCAAAAAATAATTGGTTATTAATTTGTTTTGAACAAGAGTATATAAAAGCACCAATGGTATTGTAAAAAAAATCCATAGCACCCAGCATTTTAAAAAAAATGAATTTGTCAATTACTGTGCCATGATTACATATTCTTCAACACAAACGGAATGAAGCAGAAAGTGACTGATAGGAGTAATGTCAATGAAACAGAAAGAGGAGTGCTTTCATTTGCATTGTTTTTATCTTGAATATCAAAGTCTTGCAATCCATCAAAGAGATTAGCCGACTCTCCTTCTGGTGCTGTGTTCTTGCCGATGGTCACTGATCAAAGTCAGGAGGGATATGGGACTACAACTGTATGAATAGAATAAGTTGGCTTCTTACAGAATTTGATGTTGCAACAGTTAACTGTAAAGACTTGAAACACATTTTACAGTTTGTCAGTACATGAATACCGACAGCCTTGTCTTTTTCCAGTACATAGCAAATTTTATCAGTAAAAACTGGCATATACTGGTATGAAGGAACCTCTGACGATCAGCAAAAATGATTGATTTTCATGCACAATATTGGTCAGTTACTTTTTGCTGCTAGTCATAAGTCAACACTAACAAAAGAAAATATGTTTTAATAAAGTATAGTCCAACATGTACATGTACTTAAATTGGACTAGATTTTGGACAGTGTGAGAAAATCATTGTCTTGCTGAGGCTACCAAAGGGATGGGGCTATTCACAGGGAAATAAAAACGACTTTAAACCACTGACCTAGTTGTAGTAACTTCAGTGTTGTAAACATGTGTGACTTGTTACTTAATCTCATTTAAAAGACATCCAATCTTCTTTTTTCTGCAACCAGGCATGGCAGAATTATTTTTTATTGTACATTAGAAATGCCATTTGTTTTTAGAAACAAAACTCCTCATTTTTGGTACGTCAGATACATAATCATTGTTCTATAGTAGATTGGTCTACTAAACCCTGATATCTCGGGACCCAGTTATGTTGATGATTTTTTGACACCCCTGATGTCATCGAGATAACCAAGTTTGACTGTGGTCACCTTAATAGTGTTCCCCTGATATTTGCTCAAAACAAATTGTACAGTATGTTGATGATACAGCCGATAATACATCATGTTGAAATATGGCCTTGGTTCTTAATTGACATGGAGCTCAGAATGTTCAAAATTGGGATGCATGTACTATAAGGTCATTTTAGTTAGGGTAATTGGTGATTTTGTTTTCTTGTTTACAAAATGAGTACAAATAGGTAAGTTTGAAATCAGTTTGTGTACAGAGATGTTTTCAGTTGGTGTTCCTATTTACTGCGCTAAACGTAATCTTAAAAATGTGTCCGAGTCAACAATTGTTTTTTTTTGTTTTAAATTCTAAATTTAGAATTTTGAAACTTTTTGTTGATATACATTTCATTCTTTAAATGAATCAACTCGATATTTCAGTATCGATTGTATGATGTCTATATCTCCAACATGTCCAATATCTTTTTAGTTTTTAATTTAAGTGTTGACCAGAAAGAAGAAAAAAAATGAGTTTTGCAACCTAAAATTAATTAATTTGGGGTTTAATTTTATTTTAGACAAAAGCATATGAGTTTGAAAAACATTTATATTATCATTATACATCATGATAAAAGCAACTTTTTCCCAAGGCTAACATGAAACCTTGTACTTCATGATAAAAGCTACTGAAAAGGTTGCCCTGCATTAAATTTTAGTTGTAAGGCAATGGACTATTCTACACTAGAGTTTTCCATTGAAAGGTCAGCTTGAAATACTTCCTGAAGTATCATGAATAACACAAAATTGCATCCAAGTCAAGCATGTTACAAAAGTTATTTTAAATGAAACATATGTATTAAAAATATGCTTTAATTTAAGATACATGTAAGTTTTTAGCCATATTAAAATAAAACCTGAGTATACAGGTTATGACCTTTGACTGTATATTTACTGTAAAAGATCTCTAATCCAGGTGTGAACTTCAGTTGATTTTCACAACCACTTAGGTTACAGCTTCATTAGATGAAGGGATTATGTGGTGGGCCGTTTTTGTCCCATATAGTATGCCCACCCACCCCCCACTTTTGAAGGCATTAAAATAAAAATTCACATTAGCAAAGAATTCATAAATTCCATTTTATAAACCTTTTATATTTTTGCAGGTGCCATGTTTGTTCAAAAGATTTGCCTAACATGCCGAATCTGAAACAACACATAAAGTCACATGACTACAGCAATAAGAAGTGAATCAGAAAGACACAATTCATGAAACTATGGATTATCTTGCCTGACAAGTGGTATTATTATAGTGTACAATTCAGAAATGATTTGTGACATAGTGAAAGAATACTTTTTCATTTCAAAGTTCATGGCCAATTTATGAAAAAGACAGCACACAAGATGTTGTATGAAGTAGCTGACCTGTTACCCAAGGGAAGATAACCCCATCATGGCAGCATATCATTTTCTGTTGCATGAAAGATTACATTGAAAATAATATGGAACATATATGCTGGATTTTTGCATGTCTGACCGAGGCTAATCAAGGCAGAGATAAACTTTACATAGAGCTTTGACTGTAAAACACACATCTTTGCATGTTGCTGCTCTTAAGACATGACAATGTTTATCAGGTTTTTTTCACGTATAGTAGTTTAGACAGAAGGTCTGTCATTACTGCACATAAATCTAATATACAGCTGAACATGCATTGAATATATGTGTGTGTGTGTGTGTGTGTGATTTAGATTGTGAATGTAGCTATAACAATGTTAGTCATATCGCTATGATATCTGTAGTGTGGCAGTTTATGGTTACATCTAGCATTGGGGCATCATGCCAGACATGTAGCATCATGTCTCACCCAGTCACATTATCCTGACACCAGGCCAACCAGTCCTAATACTAACCTCACAATGCTGAGCACCAAGTGAGGCAGCTGCTAGTACCATTTTTATAAGTCTTTGGTATGACTCATCTGGGGTTCAAACCTGTGACCTCCAGCATCCCAGGTGAATGCTCTAACCACTGATATGGTCTGCATTGAAGATGAAAAAGAAGTTGTGACAACTAGTTTAGCACTTTGTTTAAATTAGAAGATATTTCAAACCTTCAGGATACCGTACAAATAATTGCAACCTTTAAGTTTGCAAACCTTCAGGATACTGTAAAAATAATTGCAAATTTTGAGTTTGCAAACCTTTAGGATACTGTAAAAATAATTGCAACCTTTAAGTTTGCAAACCTTTAGGATACTGTAAAAATAATTGCAACCTTTAAGTTTGCCAACCTTCAGGATACTGTAAAAATAATTGCAACCTTTAAGTTTGCCAACCTTCAGGATACTGTAAAAATAATTGCAAATTTTGAGTTTGCCAACCTTTAGGATACTGTAAAAATAATTGAGACTCATAATACATCATGAACTCAATTATGCAGGATATATTAATAAGTAAAAACAAACTCTAGATACACATTTCATACATTGTATGTGTTGTTACGACTCAAGGTCTTAAAATACATAAAGAAGTGAAACCAACAGTGTAAGTAAAATCAGCAAATTATTTCTGTACATTAGCAAGTGAAAATTTATGAGACACTTACAGTATCGTTAATTTAATTCCAAATAATTCTATATGTCCTATCACAAGTCCAAAAGTATTGAATGTCCTGATGTACCACAATGGTATAATCCAGAATGTCTTTGAATGAGTTCATAATTAATTCCAAAGTAATGTGTTAATCAAAAGTCAATGAGCACTTAGTAATTCCAGTGAATGATGTAAATAATCCCTCTTGAATCACAACACAACTGTAAAGGATTCCAACAGACTGATCTTAAAACAGGAATGAAATATTTATTTATCAAGTCTCTATATATAAACATTTATACTTGACCTATATGTGAAAATTCCAATCAAATTGTTAACAAGTCTGTTTCTAGAATATTCCAAGATTGTAAACAACCTATTTAATCTACATTATGGAGAAAAGTTAGTTATATAAACTTCTGTTTACAAATGAGCATTATCTTAAAGTGCATCTAAACTCATGGACAAAAGTTAAGCACCCAATATAGATATACATAAGTGAACGCACAGTTTACAAAATTGTCATGATATAATGAAGTTAGCAGTAGTTTGATCTGGATTAGTCATGGTCTCATTTCCTTTTGCTGTCAAATGATGTGATACAAGCATCCAGATTAAGTTGCAGCACTTGTTATGCGTTTATTATTACCTGAAACAGTTCATGATAAAAGGGACATTTTGTATGTTTTTGTTGTTCTTTTCCATCCATATGCTCCCTTCACATGCTCATTGTTGGGTGACATCATTCTCGAAAGAAGGGTATTGATGTTTGTGTCAGATGCACATCTGTACAAAGTTTGAATCAGCCTTGGGAAGAGGAAGCTTTCACATCTGTACATGCTTTTGGGTCAGCCTTTGGGAAGAGCAAGCTTGGGGAGAGTTTTCACACTGCTCTGGACTTTGTTAGCATGGGGAGAGTGTTCACACTGCTCTGGACTTTGTTAGCATGGGGAGAGTTTTCACAGTGCTTTGGATATTATATTGGCATGGGGAGATTTTGTTCAGTGATTTCAACTTTATGTTAGCATGGGGAAAGGTATTATAGTGTTCTGGACTTTATGTTAGCATGGGGAGAATTTTTACATTGCTTTGGACTTATGTCATCACAGTTATTTGGATTTAAAATTAGTATTGGAAGAGGTTTTATAGTACTTTGGATTTCATGCTAGCATGGGTAGAGATTTTACATTGCTTTGTGCCGTATGTTAGCAATGGAAGAGTTTTAACAGTGTTTCATACTCTTTGTTAGAATGGGGAGAGTTTTTACACAGCTTTGGTCTTCATATTAGCATGAGGAGAGGTGTTACTGTACTCTAGGTTTTTTAGAGTGCTTTGGACTTTATGTTACCATGGGGAGGGTCTTTATACTTCTTTGAACTTTATGTTAGCAGGCAGAGAGGTGTTACAGTACTCTGGTCTGTTAGCATTAGGAGAGGTTTTACTGTGCTTTGTCTTTTATGATAACACTGGCAGAACTTTTACAAATCTCTGGACTTTATGTTGTCATGGGAGAGTTTTTACACTGCTTTGGACATTATGTTGGGATGGGGAGAGCTTTTACACTGCTCTGGACTTTATGTTAGGATGGGAAGAGTTTTTACACTGCTCTGGGCTTTATTAAGATGGGGAGAGTTTTTGCGCTGCTCTGGATTTTATTAGGATGGGGAGAGTTTTTACACTGCTCTGGACTTTGTTAGAAGGTGGAGAGTTTTCACACTGCTGAACTTTGTTAAGATAGGGAGAGTTTTTACACTGTTCTGGACTCTATGTTAGCATGAATACTGGTATTACATAGGTTGAACATTCACTCAAGATGGTGAGTGAAAGTTTCAATGCACGAGGTAATTGTCTAATCACTTATTCTGGCAAGGTCTGAATCAGGGCCAACCTTTGTTTGCTTTGGATGAAATTAATTTGATGTAGAGAATATTACTGACTTTGTTCATTGTATGACAGTACTTTATACTGGAAGTTTGTTTTTCATTTTCTTGACACAATTACCAGCAAAATAGACTAAGTAATTTCTTGACACAATTACCAGCAAAATAGACTAAGTAATTACTTTCAACTAGAGTTAGAAGGGTCGCAAAATAAGTTCCAGAAAACCTTCGGTTGTTAACATCATCAACTTTATTTCTACAATAGCAGGATGAGTAAATGTTCATTCTGAGCAAGTAAACTCTTCTAGTATTTGCCTGCCATGGCAACCAGATTTTTAGAGAATTTGTAACCTTTACATTCGTGTCAGTACTCTGCTTGGTCAAGTCCTTTTGGTGCATTGTTCAGGTACTTTTGTACTTGAGATAGTCAGTCTGTGATTTCTAGGATTGTCACAGATTTATATACTGTTCTACTCTAAAGTTGAAATGCACAAAATCTGAGCTTTGCAACACATTAGATGAAGTATACAATTTAAAATCATTGCATGAAGTATACAATTTAAAATCATTGCTTGAAGTATACAATTTAAAATCATTTCTTTAAGTATACAGTTTAAAATCATTGCTTGAAGTATACAATTTAAAATCATTGCTTGAAGTATACAATTTAAAATCATTGCATGAAGTATACAATTTAAAATCATTGCATGAAGTATACAATTTAAAATCATTGCATGAAGTATACAACTTAAAATCATTGCATGAAGTATACAGTTTAAATCATTGCATGAAGTATACAATTTAAAATCATTGCATGAAGTATACAATTTAAAATCATTGCATGAAGTATACAATTTAAAATCATTGCATGAAGTATACAATTTAAAATCATTGCGTTTTGCAAAACTGAGAAAAGTAGGTAGCTATAGAATGCATTTCTTTTTTCACTTTTCTGATTGTTTCAGAAGCAACACTTAATTGATCTATCCATCTGGCTCTTTTGAAGCATATTTCGCTAATTGATTACTTTTACATCTGACTTTAGTCTTAAGAAAATAGTCATTATGTGATGAATTACTGAAACAGGGATGAAACAGCACAGAAACCAGAAAGCATCGTGCTTATATAAAACAAGATGTGTACAGAAAGTTTAGGGTTGCCTGACCAGTCACTGTTGTTACGAGTCTATGCTCGTAAAATATGTAACAGAAAAGAGTGAAAACGACAAGCTTTGTAAAATTTAACAAATAATTTATTTCCCTCGAATACAAAGTGAAAAAATGAGAAAAAAGAACTTACGGTTTTGTGAATTAAATTCAAAAATAATCCAAAAATTTAAGACACAAGTCCTAGTAATAAAAAGTCCTGCATAAACTCAATTCAAGCCCTGAAGAGATTTAAAATTGAAGGCGATGACGTATCTGTTATGGCCTGCATCGTACTGATGTGTCAACAGTCTCTCGTTGAATCACAGAAATGTTATTCCAGGTTTGAATTCAGTATAAATTCCAATGAATGTCTTTATCCAAGAATTTTGTCAGAGCACTTTTGTATTTCCAGAGAAAATAATCACTTGAAATCAATATTTTGAAGAAAATAAAATTCAGCCCAAACTGGTCACATCATAATACAATTTGAAGTGCCAGATGTTAAAGCACAACTGGTAGGAATTCTGACAGTCACAAGATAATATAGTTCTCTGTTTGACCTCAGGCCACAAATTAGCATTTTCTAAAAACAACCATTACCTAATCTAAAATAACCTTCATGAATGAATTAATGAGCCTTGTTTATTTAAACACAATACCCTAAAAATTCACTTTGAAATCTCCAAAACCCTGAGCCAAATCAACATGTTTACCTGAATAATAATTTGGTCAATAAGCTCATACCCATAGAGGATAATGAAGCTATTATTAGTTGTTTATATCAAATGAAATAAAAAAAAAAAAAAGTCAATCAAGTCAAACAGAACTGAACTCAGTTTTGGACAAGGTCAAGTCTAGTAAACATTGTTACATACAATAACATGTAATGGAAAAAGAAAAAATTTAAAACTAACAGACAAACAATTAAATTAAATATACATAACACAGTATTCATGTTTTGTGTCATAATTTTAACAATCATGTACCAAAATTATTTATGTTAGGTATCCAGAAATTTTCAGTAACTATCTTTTTCGTATGCTACATTCTTAGATAAAAAGTTGCTTTGTTCAGGTTAGAGCAAATTATAATACTTAATCTGTGGGGGAAATAAAATTTGGTTGAAAGTAATCTTTTAAGAAGTTTTTACATAAAGGGTTGTTGTTGTTGTTGTTGTTGTAGGGTTTAACGCCATTTTTCAGCACACGATAGGCTATACATGGCGGCCAGTATTAATGGTGGAGGAAGAGCCCGGGAAAACCCCGGAAAGAACCACCGACCCACGAGAAGCTACTGGCAAGCTTTCTCACATATCTACATTGGCCGAATCCGAGACTCGAACCCACGCAGAAAGAGGTGAGATGGCAGTGATCCGTAACGGACAGCGCTTTAGACCACTCGGCCACTCGGGGCCCCTACATAAAGGGTAAAAGTTGGATAAAAAAATGTTTATTACAATACAGATGTATATCAATAGATGTAGTAACCTATTTCTGTGTTACAAAATTAAACATACATTGTGTGTTGCTCAGTTTTGTTTGTTTCCTTTTATTCATGAAAGAAAAGAACTTCTGAAACTTTATTTTATTAACTCATCAGGCGATAAGACAAGTGAGTTAATGGTTTTATTCCTTCATCAATCGTGCATCAGATGTTATCAATTTACAATAATTTGCTCATGATTTTTATTGGGAGAATTCTGAAACCTTTCGATTCGTTCAGTGGATTTTGATTTATCATCACATGTGCCTACTGTAAGTAAAAGACGAAAATCTTAAAAACAATTTATTCTAACGAAATCCTCATCATAATTGTCTAAATTTGATAGAAAAAGAATCCTGGCATAAAGATCTTGCTTTAATAACGGCATTCTGCAATCGGAATAACTTCACAAAAGGCGCTAAACAAAACTTGACAAAGCTTCGCCGAATGGTTTCTAAAATAAATTTGTTTAAAGTTTTGTTAAAATTATGCTGATCTACCGTCAAATATCAAAGAAAACAAACTTTAAATGATTTCATCGCTCATACACAATTTTGTAAACACTCCAGCTTCCATATTTATTATATGCTAAACAGTTAAATAGAGTTTGAGAAAACTTGACAGATGATGTTAGAGGTCTGTACAAATGATGCTTGGGGCCCCGGATGGCCTAGTGGTTTAAAGTGTTTGCCTTTAACGAACAATGCCAACTCACCTTTGTCAGCATGGGTTCGAGTCTTGGGCTCGCCAGTAGATTCCCGCGGGTCGGTGATTCTTACCGGTTTTTTCCCGGAATTCCTCCACCAGTTATACTGGCCGCCATGTATAGACTAACATGCGCTGAAAAATGGTCTTAAACCCAACCCAACAACAACAACAAATGTTGGCAACCCACCACCAATTATGGCCGCCCTAACTAAATATAGAAAAGGTTTTAAACAAGTTCTTTAAAACTGTCGAATATAATTTAACCAATCTTGATAGAAAACACCCTGATATGAAGAGTACTACGTTTATGCAAATTACGCCGATTGGCCGACAGATATTGCCACCATTACTAAATATAGAAATATTTAAACTTCTCAATAACCACTCAACTGAATTTGAGTAAATTTGACAGAAAGCACCACGACGTAGAGGGCTTTCGTACAGCTAATGCTGATTCGCCATAAATTATGGCCACCATTACAAGAAATAAAATACCTAAGCCAAAACAAATTAAATGTTCGCAATAACCACTGAACATTATGTGACCAAATCTGATATAAAGCATCTTGACATAGAAGGATTTCGGGTTTGTTATATAAATGATGTCAGTCTGCAGTCAGTCGTGACCACTGTTGCTAAAAATAGAAATACATTTAAACAACTTTCATCAGATTTTCACCAAGCCCCATAGAAAGCATCCCGTCATAAGGACTTTTGAACAGTAATTTAAGTAAATATTGAAGCTGGAGTGTTTGCAAGGCTGTGTATTATATTTGCATAAGCCAAGATGATCAATGTATGAATATGTATTAACAACACTTCAACACAATCTTGGGTATATAGCGCCGATTGAAGGTATATTTCTAAACAAATATAATGGGAATAGTTTCGTGATACTTTGGGAATATATACCCTTCCAAATAAACGTAAATATGTAACTGTCCTTCAAGATAGAAGACAAAGATCTTTAAAGGTTTGTATCTTTACAAGACCTGCAAAGACTAAGAATATCAAGGGTGATAACTCTGAAGAATCCATAAAAAAGTGTTCAAAATCAAACTCGTTTGAGCTGTTCACTGAAAGGCTGATTGAAATCTAATCATAATCATGTGGAAGCTTGAGAGTTCACATGGTTGTACATTAGCATAATAGTTCCACGAGATGATCAAGGGCCTTAATAGTTGCAGGAGGCGATCAAGGGCCATAATAGTTTCAGGAGGCGATCAAGGGTCATAATGGTTCTAGGAGACGAAGGACCATAATAGTTCAGGAGGCGATCAAGGGTCATAATGGTTCTAGGAGACGAAGGACCATAATAGTTCAGGAGGCGATCAAGGGTCATAATAGTTCCAGGAAACGATCAAGGGCCGTAGTAGTTCCAGGAAGCGATCATGGCGATAATTGTTCCAGGAGGTGATCAAGGATCATAATAGTTGCAGGAGGTGATCAAGGGCCATACTATTTCAGGAGGCGATCAAGGGCCATAATAGTTGCAGGAGACGATCAAGGGCCATAATAGTTCCAGGAGGCGATCAGTGGTCATAATAGTTTTACGAGGCGATCAAGGGCCATGATAGTTCCAGGAGACGGTCAAGGGCCATCATAGTTCGACGTGACGATCAAGGGCCGTAATAGTTGCAAACTGCTTTTCATCAAGTTTATTGTAGGTATTGTTGACGTGAAACATTGAACCAAATTTTATCTGTAACGTTTAGAAGGTTGTACGCTATCAGTGCTATTGGTACAATGATCAGAGGCCATAAATCTCAGAAATCATGTGAAAAGTATGTTCATGATGACCTATTCCGAGCTGTTGTTTACTCTAAGATTCGCACAACTTTTCAAGTATAGTCATTTTTTTAATATACATTACAGTGTCGTCACAATATGTTGCGATTTGAATAAACAGCTTGTACATTTCTGTGTGAAATACACCACATATATACCACAGATCTTTTGCAGCTTTAAAAATTGATTACAATTACAGATTTTAATTATAAAGCATTTAATGGAAAAGCAATTGAACATATGAATTGCTTTTTAAAAAATAAGATATTGTGTTTTCAACAGCTCTGAGGTAAGTTTGAAGACAGTGATCAATCGTTAAGTCGCATTACAATAATTTACCATGCGGAGTGCTCTTGTTTTCCACGCAATGAGGTAATAATATAATATGTAGCAAAAGAGATTTCTGTATGATTAGACCTAACTGTAGGAAGTCGAGAACATGTATCTACTGAACATTTTGGTATTGTATGTAGCCAGTGACAGATGGATCGCGAAATTCAAAAGTCATTCAATTGTCTTCAGTTAAGATTTGAGAAAGTAAATTCATGCATGTTGGTTACAGTAATTGCACTGTATCTTTTTCATATTCCGGACAGGTCTTGAAATTATGCTCTAAGAGAGGTTTTCTCCTTTTTTAATTATTCTTTACAAATCGACGGATAAGAAAAATCAAACGGAGAAAAAAAGCTTAGATAAACAGCCTTGAATGGTTTTTCCTCTACTTGTCAGGTACTTTGTATCAATATCTTCGATCTTGAATTTAAAAAGGTGAAGTACGTAGTTGTATTCTTTCGTTTCAAAATAACGTTGTTTTCTTTCATGCTTCCTAACCCCTTACCTGAACATAGACGTATGAGAACTGTTTTCCTGTGCAAGTGCTTTTGAGCAGGGCCCTGTGCCTACATAATCTGTTTTCCTTCGGGTATTATAGTCTTCTCGAATTATAAAACTTATGTTATACAAAAATATATGCTCTCATGTATGTATGTATGAATGTATGTATGTACGAGCGTTTAGCAGCACCTCAGCACAATAATGGCTATATTTGCCAATTAAAAGACAAGTTCTGAAATCTAAACCCGAAGAATTGCACAAACATGTTTGGAAGATAGAGCCTTCCAAATAAATATAAACATGCACAAACGCGTTTGGAAGATAGCGCCTTCCAGACAAAGTTAAATATAAATTACAGCTCAAAGGAGTACATTTTAAAACATGCATTAAATAAATTATACATTTTCATACATACACTTTTCAGGAATTCCATACAGATACAAGTATCGTTCTACTTTGGACGGATAACGATTTTTAGCGTCAAGTAAGTAAGTTCCATGCATGTGCAATTCAGGCTAATCAGCACCGTTAAAGTTACCTGAATAAGATAAGAGTTTAAATCAGTTGCTACGAGTACGCAAATAACGTCTCCAATTTTTGTTTCCTTTATGAAGGTATTGAGTTTTGTTGCCAGTTCTACGGTATGCAGTGCCAGCCAATCAGAGAAAGCAGAGCACCGATAACTATACATTAGGACCACAAAAAAGATAACGAAACACACGGTCATTGTCACAGCAGGTCTGCCATCGTGGCAATTCTAGATAATCGTAGTTATCATTCCACTGTGGTTTTGTTAATAATTTCTCTCTTTCTTTCCTTCATCATCGTCATCGTCATTGTTGTGTTATTGCGTTAAAACATAAGATGAGACGCCGTGTTCTAACTAACAATAACTTTAATATATACAAGTGACTACTGTGAGGTCTTAGCACAGAGTGCTATCAAAGAGGCAGACGCCTGTAGATAGTACCATTGGAACTATGACTCCTGCACAGAGGGTTCTGATTGGTCACTTACACATGTATAATGTTACATCTCTCTTCTTACAAAGAAAAAATTTTAAGAAAATTTTTAACAAACTGTCTAAATGAATCATGAGCCATTATAACTACTATATCAAAATCAAGCGCGTCTTTCATAGCAATGATTACGATGATGAACAAATAAATCTCTGAGACAGACTGAGAATGCATTGTATATTTTTTTTTTTAAGATCCTGTTGCTTGTTTGATTGCTATTTAATGTACACTGCTGGTCCTTATCTTGAATCACCGTCTGTGTTTATCAACAAAACCATACATTGTGCTACACTAATGACTGTTCTATTACCTGAGCCTCTCTTATCTGTGAGTGCAGGATTTCACAACTGTTTCTTATCCAGGATATGTCCAGGTTTTAGGAACTGATATTACACTGACACTATTATCTTTGGTTTTACTAGCCTTCCAGAACGTGTGTAGCATCGGCTTTGATGACAATCTTGTGGGATTGTTGCGTCAGGCTCATGCGTACTTTGGCTGAAACATTGAGATTCCATTGATTCTGAAATCGATTTACTGGCATTTGCGGGGAGTGATACAGCTGTACACAGTGTGTTTTCAATCTGAGAGAAGGGCGCATTTATATTACATTGTAGGGGGGGGGGGTGTTTCATTAGTTTTCATGAGTTGACGTCTAATGCGACGATAAATGGTACCGTCTTTGGTGCGAACTGTGTATGACCTTTCGCTGTGTTTTCTTATTACAACGGCAGGTTCCCAGTTTTGACCTTTCAACTGAACTCGGGCTGATTCCCCGTCCTTAAGTGGTTTAAGTGGTTTTACACTTTTATCATAATAATTCTTTGTTTTCTTCTTACGAAGTGTAATTTTCTTTTTGACCTCAGCGGTGATGGGTGTTTTGGGAATTAATTTTTCGCGGGTTGTTGGGAGAATTGATCTGAGCTGTCTCCCCATCAACAATTTTGCTGGTGAGAACCCGATATCAAGAGTAGTGGCTCGATACTCTAATATGCCTATAAGTGGTTCTTTGCCGTCGGCTTTTGCTTTGGAGAGAATTCTCTTTACAGTTTGAACTGTTTTCTCTGCTAGGCCGTTCGACTGAGGGTATGTGGGACTCGATGTAACGTGTTTAAAGTCCCATTCTTTCGCGAAGCTTGCGAACTCGCGCGAAAAATAGCATGTTTGATTGTCGCTGACAACGACTTCCGGTATTCCAAAGCGCGCGAAAATACTTTTCATGTGATTGATAACAGTGCAACTTTTTGAGCTTACAAGTGCCTTAACTTCGAAGTAGCAACTGAAATAATCTACTACAACAACGTACTATTTATTATCCCATGTAAATAGGTCTGTGGCGACTTTTTGCCATGGGTATTCAGGGACGTCATGGGTAATGAGAGGTCCCTTTTGGTTAGAACTTCCGCGCTCTAAGCAGATAGAGCATTTTGACACTAAATCGGAAATGGCAGCTGAGATTCTTGGCCAAAATAAAACATCTCTGGCTCTTTTCAGACACTTTTCAATACCGAAATGTCCTGAATGTACAGTTTCTAGCATTTTCTGCCTGATGGCTTGTGGTATGACTATTTTGTGACCTTTCAAGATTAACCCATCTACAACTGAAAGTGTATCTCTATTATTCCAATGGTCGATTATCTCTGATTGACAGCTTAACCTCTTTACAGGCCAACCTTCAATTATGACCTGTTTCAGTATGACCAGCTGGGGGTCTTGTTCAGTGAGAGATTGAATTTCTTCCTTCTTACGATCAGATACAGGTAATGCTGATAACACCATATGCACACGCATATCTATACCGTCAGATATAATAGAGTGTGTATCAGATAAAAACTTACGGGAGAGTGTATCTGCTACAGGTATGTTCTTACCTTGGTAATGTTTTACCTCTAGGTCATAACGCTGTAGTTGCAAAAGCATGCGTTGTAGTCGCGGTGGAGCTGCATAGAGGGGCTTTTTCATTATAGAGACAAGTGGAAGGTGGTAAGTTTAAACGTGTACCTTTCTCGCGTATACATATTGATGGAACCGTTTGAATCCAAACAGTATAGCGAAAATTTCTTTCTCTATTTGAACATAATTAATTTCAGTCGTGGTCAAGGATTTTGATGCATAAGCCACGGGCTTATCATCTTGCATTAGGGCGGCACCAAGCCCATATTTTGACGCGTCAACTTGCAAAGTCAGTGGTTTCTTAGGGTCAAAATAGGACAGAACAGGTCCCGGGGTTATAGTAATTATGTCTTTGACCTTTTGAAATGCGTCTATTTGAGGAGAGTCCCATGAAAACTCTACGTCTTTCGCTAACAGTTGTCTTAATGGACCGGTGGCCTCTGCCAAATTTGGGGCAAATTTGGACAAGTAGTTAACCATGCCAAGAATGGTTTCTAACTCCGCGCGGTTACGAGGGGGTTCCATTTCTCTGACCGCTGCTACTTTGGCAGGGTCAGGTTTGAGACCTTCTGCTGTCAGAATGTGCCCGAAATACTGTACTTCTGTGACGCCTACTTCTAGTTTTTCCTCATTTAGCCGGATTCCTTTTTCGAGGGAACGTTTGAGAATATTTCTCAAATTAGTATCATGTTCGTCGCGTGTGCGTTCAAAAACTAGTATATCGTCACAAATCGAAACGATACCACTTAAACCTTCAAAACTCTCATCGATCTGCCTTTGGAAATCATCTTGAGATGATTTCAAACCAAATGGGAGACGCAAGAAACGGTAACGGCCGTAAGGTGTGTTGAAAGTTGTGAGGTATGAAGAGTCACGTGACAGTTTTATTGCCCAATATCCTGACCGTGCATCCAATTTGGTGAAGTATTTTGCACCTGGTAATTGGAGTAGGATATCATCTAATGTGCGCATAGGGTAATGGGGACGCAAAATTGCTCTGTTAAGATCTTGTGGGTCGAGACATACGCTTAGTTTGCCCGATTGCTTTTCGACGACAACCATAGAATTTACCCATGCTGTAGGCGATGTCACCGGGGCAATGATATTTTCATTTTCCGTGCGATCAAGTTCAGTTTTGAGTCTGTCTTGAAGTGCTACAGGTACTCGCCGCGGAGGGTGCACTTCAGGTATAGCCTTGGGGTCGATGTGTATGATACATTCCACTGGGAAAAGACCTATGCCGTTGAAGACTTCGGCATATTCCTTGAGAACACAACCGCCTTAATGAGGGGCGTACTCTTGATACATTGTAAATTTGACATCTGTGTCTGAACAGAATATATAAATTTATATGCCTAACTCCATACAAGACTGTAAACTAAGTATAGGTGGTGCTTTCGTTTTAACAATGTAGAACTCGAGTTTATTTGTACGTTCAGTGCGTTTACATGTGAGATTGACTGTACCCATTGTACTCAATAATTTGCCGTCGTATGCAGATAATGTGTTTAATGTAGATTGAAGGGGGTGCTTAATGCCTAGCTTTTTGAATATATGCGAGAGTATGATGTTAACTTGAGACCCAGTATCCAATTTAAAATCAATAGAAGCTAAATTAGGTCCTACCTTTATTGCCGCATACGCCTGGCCATTGGCAACTATATCCCTTTTTACACTGTCAATATACAATTCCTGGTTTAGATATTCATTGTTAATCACACTGACCGTTCTTGATCTACAGACTTTCTCAAAGTGATTGAGTTTATGACACTTATTGCAAGTCTTTCCTTTTGCAGGGCACTTGTCCTGGCTTGAATGTGATTTGTATCCGCAGTGTCCACAGGTCGCGTTGACGCTCCGTCTGGAAGACGTGGTCCATTTCTTCTTCGGCTGTAGTTCTTTTGTCTTAGCCTGTCGTTGAATTGTCGCATGCACTTCTGGTCTGTCTGATGCGGACATGGTCTGGAGCTGTTCCTGGGCATATTCATGGCTTTGACTGATGTTAATGGCCCTTTCCAAGGTCAACTTTTCACCTTCGCTGATAAGTTTTTCTCGTATCCTTAATGACGATACCCCGAAAACAATTCTATCACGAACCATGTCGTCTTTGTCTTTCAAGAGACAGTACTTGGCCAAGAGTTTCAGTGAAGTCACATACTGGTCTATTGTCCTGGAGCCTTGAATTTCATTGTTAAACTTGAATCTGGCAAAGACCGGATTTAATTTTGGTTGCATGTGATGTTTGAATTTTGTAAAGAGCGTTGACGGGTCCTTTTATTCTTCATCCGTCAGAGTCCATGTGTTGAAAATATCTCTACCTTTGTCGCCTACCCAAAGTAGAATGTAGTTGGCTTCGACCGCATCACTTCTACTCATCGGTCCGTTAAATATTATTTCACAGTGTTGTTGGAATTTAGCCCATGATGTGGTAAGCTTGGAATTGTCCCAGTCCATGGTAGGGGTTGGCACGCCGGAAAGATCCATTTCGAAGGTATTAAGTTCGTATTCAGAATTTTCAACGTTTTTAAGGTTCTAAATTCGTGCAAAATCTTCCGTGGATTGTAAAGTTATTGTTTCAAAATATCCATTTACGATGCATGTGCTATTCCAGTTATGACCCAACATCTGACACCATGTTGTGTTATTGCGTTAAAAATATAAGATGAGACGCCGTGTTTTCTAACTATCAATAACTTTAATATATACAAATAACTACTGTGAGGTCTTAACACAGAGTGCTATCAAAGAGGCAGACGTCTGTAGATAGTACCATTGGAACTATGACTCATGCACAGAGGGTTCTGATTCGTCAGTTACACATGTATAATGTTACAGTTATCTTTTTCTTCTTCAATAAAAATGAATACCCACAATGCACTTTTCGTATAACGTTGAGGTCATGTAAAAGGGGAAAGAAGGAAACAAAGTGATTTTGAAAATACAGGTAAATATTACAATTTGGATGTTTAAAAAATGAAACATCGCTATAAACAACATTATCTCTTAAAAATATCATGTGCTTCTTCTTCTGTCTTATCCCTCGGCCCCACCCTACCCTTCACTGTCCTTACTGCATGGAGACAGCGAAGCAGAGGGGTACAAGCCCCTAAAATATTATTGAATCCCTACATTGCAAATGCATTTCGCTGATCAATACAATGCATTTCATATGGACCCTCACATGGACAGTTTTACAAAGTTGGTGTTTCTTTCTTGGAAGGAGTTCAGAAAAGTGACATGTACATATACTTTATAATAAATAATGAATGAAACTGGATTTAAAATCGCACTGAAGGAAACATCAAATCGGTCTTCGGGTGGTGTATGGGGCTGTTCGCGTTCCCTTAATGCAAACACAAGTACCTTTTTCATCATGTGGCTAAAAGATGTACAACTGACTTATACTGCTATTTTTCCAAATAGTTTTATTTTGTTGCTCTTGAGTGGTATTTTAATTTTAAGAAGGCTAAGAAAAACATGACATAGTTCCATGTACACACACGAATATAGAAGTGTACTGACAAGTGACTATTCTGTATACACAGCTTTATCAAACCAAAGGAAAGGAAACATCTTATTTATTTTCTTTTTGACACGTGTTTTGTTAGCCCCAGATCGTTAAGTACAACACGCTACGCGTGATACCAAAGTGACTTGTTCTTTTGAATTGTCTCTACAAGGTCACGTCTTTATTAACATGACAGTAAACCATGCTACACGTCAGCCCAAACCACTACTTGACGATTAATGTACACATGTCTATTTCTTAGCTACCTAGCTATCATAATTTGTAAGAGGGCATTTCTGTCTTCATTTTCGTAGGCCTGGGAAATTCCTTTAAATTAAGATAATTAGATCCTAGAAGTTTATTAGGGACTAATTACTGTGCGGTCATTTAAGAGAAGTACTCGTCCGAAAGGGAGCGTAGCGAGGGATGGAGTGATACAGTTAGGTGCTGGACGGTAAATATCTGGTCCCAGGGCCGGATTAAGGCCTTTGGGGGCCCTGAGCACAACCAACGTAGGGGCCCATAGCTATCCTGCCTTGTTCATAAATATGGTTACAGTACTATTAACAACACTGCTTGTGAAATCAGATGACAATATACGGGGCCCCTTGAGCCTTGGGGGCCCTGCCTGTGAAACCAGACGATAATATACGGGGCCCCTTAGCGTCGGGGTCCCTGCTTGTGAAATCAGACGATAATATAAGGGTCCCCTTGAGCCTCGGGGGCCCTGGGCACATTGCCCACCTTGCCCTATGGATAATCCGGCCCTGTCTGGTCCATTGTCCTTGTTTGTCCTGGACATAAATGGGTCAGTATTTAAAGATTTGACACTTGATTACATTGGTCTTAATAAACGCCGTCATACTAAAAAATAAAACAAACGAACAAAAAATAATTCCAGACAAATCGGATCCGGTAAATTTTAAATTCTTACAGTCTCGGCCTGTAAAGGTAACACGTTTAACTTTGGCATCATATATGGCTCTGTGGTTCTTGGAAGACCAGTGTTTGAAGCAGTATAAACTTTGAACAATGACGTTACCACCACCTCTCCTCATTTGGGGCTGCAGGGGTGTCCATGTGTTTGTGTGTGTGTGTGTGTGTTTGAAATGCAATTGGAATGGGTAGATGGGTGGGGGTGGGGAAATGTGTCAATTTACCTACAAGTACCAGACCGGCAAGAATTAATTTAATGAAAAGGTCTCAAGATTTAAACTTTTGTTCCTCTAATGAAACTGGAGTTACTCAGTATTAATTTATACTTGTGCCGTTAGCTGCACAGAGGAATTATAGCTGCTCAACCCCTGTACTGCCAAAGTGAACAAAAATATAAAATTAGCAGCAATTTTTGAGAGACACATATTAATCCTTGTTCAAACGGCCAAGAAAGACGTGGACAAATCAGATCTTCTCTCAGACACCAACCCTCAAAATAAGACCGTTTTTAAAATATCCCACTTCATTCAGCAAGATCTTAATTACACATAATTTTATTTAAATTTGTTTATATGTATGTTGAGGCCATTTATACTCGATACTGAACACTATCTCCTGGATTTCTTGTACTTTGCTAGTTTATTTATTTATTTATTTGAATATTTATTTGTCTGTTTATTTATTTATTTGTAAATTATTTTTAGAACAAAAAATCTCATTGTTTCTGCATTGTTTCTGTTGCAAACTTTAAGCAGCTTTATAAAGAAAGAGGCTGCTAGTTTGTTTGTCTGTTGTTTTGTTTTATGTCATTTTATTTTCCTGTACAAAACCCCGATAATCGGTTAATTTCCATAGATACATAAACTAGACGTGTTTGCAGTCACTGGTATATATATATATATATATATATATATATATATATATATATATATATATATATATATATATACACACACACACTATGTCGGCCATTTCTGCGCGTCGGGTAATTCTGCGCCACGATACGACATTCCTGTAAACATTGGATCACGTGTTGGTTCTGGTCGAAAATCCAATTTGTATCAAGAAAGAACGATCGTCCTTTAATTAAGGAAAGTGTTTTTCATAAAGTGTACAAAAATATCCCACATTTCTTCCCTAAACACATATGAAAATTAGATGTCTAAATGTCAACAAGAAGAAACCACTTCATGACCTTTTTGAACTTTTAACCCAGAAAATCCTATGTACTATATATCTTTTAGAATCATACAAATAAATACATTATCTAAAAGATGGGAATATATACCTTAAAACGAAACTGCATTTTTAATCCAAGTTTCCAAATTTGCAAGCAGTTGTCCCACACATACAAAATCGTCTGCTAACCAAAATGTCAACTTGCCGATAGGACGGGGATCTCAAGAAATTCCCCAGTGTATAGTCTGTTTCCAAATTCTTTGGTATTTTTTTTTTTTTTTCCCCATAAACGAGACGTTGAAACACATTAGATCATATTCAGTGTTGTTTCTCTTCAATATAATATATTTTATTTTTATTTTTTTTTTTTTTTTTTAATAAAATGTTGAACTTTGTTGATGTTTAGTTTGCTTAATATCTCTTGACATTCACTGGCAATGTTACGTTGAATTTTGTAAAACCAGCTATAAACCTGACCTAATTATTCCACTGAAATGCTGACAGAAATAGTCCAAAGAAATGTATTTCATTTCCATAGCCCGATGGATAAATATTACAGCTTTTCAAAGCTATGCGCAGAATAGGCCGACATATCGCGAGTCATGAAAACACAGGGGTGTTATCCCGTGTATCCAAAATTAATATTATTTTGAACAGAATATTCTGGTGACAATTGCCTCTTTTCAAATGGTAAGCATTGCAGAATTTTATTTTCGTCAATCGGTCGAATTCGGTATGCATTTTGCTTCAATATTGGTGAACGAAACCTTAAGTGCGCAGAAATGCCCGACAGCATTATATATATATATATATATATATATATATATATATATATATATATATATATATATATATATATATATATCCCCGTGCTTCAAGAATGCTCTTCTGAATTATGTTTTTCTTCTGTGTTAAACAATATCTATTCCACCTATCCCATGATCTTTGGGATAATGAAAAATCAGAATATTTCCTACACACCTGTGAATACCGTGCAGTAATGTTGCATAAGAGGTGCATAAATACATATATAAAAAAGGCCGTGAATTTTCTCCAAAAATGGGCCAGGGAAAATAATTACTTGGCGCATCAATGCTAACCACACATAAGACCGGCAAAGATTCGATAAAATCATTGAAACAGGTTGGAAGAGATGCTATGAAGAGCTGAATCCTCAATATACATTCTTTTTTTTCTTTTCTTTTCAACGCGATGTCCCCAAAACTGTTCCACAACAACAAAAGTTGAACACTACTGTGATCCACACCCAAAAAATATATAGCATGTCAAGTTTCACTACATTTTCCAAACAGTGTGCAATGAGAAGCAATATTAAAATGAAGTTGCAAAAGATGCCTGCTTTTAAAAATGTTAGAAGAAATATTCCCCAAAATGTGACAGAAAAAAAGGAAAAACCTTAGTGCGCCTCTATAGCAACACAATATCTAGACTGCGACGATTCATTAAAGTTTTCCAAATCTCGTGGGAGAAGAAACGACTACAATTGTTTTCACGGATAGGCGGACAGACTGGAACTTCGGACAGCAATGTAATTCCCAAACTATAATTAAAGTGGCAAACGAATACTTTCACAGAAAATGAAAAGTTGGAGTCGTAGTAGCTCAGCTGGTAGGTCGCCAGACTCGTAGTCCAGTTGTCAGGTGTTCGATACCCGCCTGGATCAGACTGGGTCGCCTGCCTCGCTGTGACCTTGAGAAGGGCACTTTATAAGCTCGAATTTCATCGACATGATATAGTCTGTGAAGGTTTGAAAGTGCTTAATCCGCCCCACCCACCCCCAAAAAGAATAAAAAAGAAACGATCGACTAATCTTTGCCTATACGTTCCTGAAAATAAAATGTTTTGACTATAAAAAGTATACATGCATGCCTCTATAACTATCCACTGGATCTTCTATTTAAAAAAAAAAGAAGAAAAAAAAAAAAAAAAAAAAAAAAAAAAAAAAAAAAAAAAAAAAAAATAAACGAAAGAAAGAGAACATTTTGCAAGAATGTTATTATTCTTTTTACTGAGAACAAATGAGGCCTTTAAGACTATTTATTTAAAAAAAAATACATCATGAACTTAAATGGGACAGCTAGCGTTATGGGATATCAGAACAATAATAAGAAATATTTCCATTTTGCTCCTGACAACATAAATAAAGATATGCTTATTATTCCTGACATCAATTAGCGACTCTCTAATGTGTATTTAATTTCCTTACTGTACTTTGTGAAACAACTCTGCAGGACTGTCAGGTTGACGCACCTCCTAATTAAAATCATAGATGAAATTCATTACGTGAGGAAAATTCTCAAGTTGAAATTTTGAGTCTCGAAATCACAATTCTGAAAGCTGTACACTTGTAATTTTTTGAAACGCCTAACGTAAAATCAACAGTAATATGTAATACTGGACTGAAACAGACAGTACAAAATTGTATTCAACAATAACAATGAACAATAATGAGCGTTAATATACTGTGAAATTCACTGCAAACTAAAGAAAACTCACATGACACTGTAAAATCATGCATAAAAATACATAAGTAATGTTTAATTAAATCTTCACTAAGAAATGACAAAAGATGGGAGATGGTTATTATTCTAATTTAAGAATAAATTCTCCTTAATTTGATGAAGAGAAAAGTTGTAATAACGTCCAGTCAGGAATATTTATTTACAATGAAAAGAATGTTTAAAAAAATAACTTCTACCATAACAAAATTAAATTTCGTCCCTCTTGGATACATGAATGATCACGAATGTATTGTTTCATTATTCCTTGGAAGAAAGGAATAGTATGCCTAAATAATTTAAGACCTATACCTCCTATCAATACTAAATCCATTACAGGAAATTGTCACGTGGGGGGACATCATGTTAGGTCTGGGTAGTGGGATTCGAATAGTCATTTCGTATATTCGTGGAATGAGCTACTTAAAATTGGATGATCACAGTAAACAGTAAAACACGTAAAATCGAGGTTGGGGTCGTTGTTTGCGTTACCTTGAAGGAATAATTTCACACAATGGCACATTTTGCATGTCTATCTAAATTTATAAATAACTTGCTGAAATCCCGTCGTTCTCTATCTGTCTGTGCTTGGTCTAAATTCATGTACATGAATGTATGTAGACATGAAAAGAAGTTTTCTCCATTTTAACGATAAAGGTTGATGTTGCGAAATTACTGAATCAGTAAACAATTCGTTTAGTTATACACTATTATCTTTTTTTCAACGCGCAATATGTCCCAAACAGTGACGTTATGTCTCAAACAATACAACCAGCAAATGTAAATTCCCGTATAAACCAAAATTAATTCGTTGCCCTGGTAAGCGTGTATAGAGCATCTTCCATCGATCGTAAGAAGGAGAACCGAAGTCTGCTGTACTTCACAGTTCCCACAGTTGGAGCTGTACATTTTGTTCCAAATGAAGGTATTTGCAAAGTGCGTACTTTAAACTGAACGACAATTTTACAGCCATATACACGGTAAAGGCCATCTGTAACAAGAGAGAGGTCAAGCGCACACAGCAGCACTAGAAAATTCAGCGTTATGGTTTCTGTCATTTTTGTAGGAGATCCTCACGTAAAAGACGGTTTCAGCAAATGAAACTTTGTCTAAACCAGTTCCGTCCGTCTGTGCTGATACATATTTACGATACATGCGCAATCACATCAATAACTTTCGGTTCTGATAATCCTGCGTCGTTCGTGCAGATGCAGAGTTGCACATAACAATTGCATAGGTGTCATTTATAGCCGGCATCGAGCTGTGGGAATATCATTGTATTCAATTATCGGGCCATTTGCCATGTGGAAACTTACTACAGAATATTTCTTGCAGTTCTGCTCATGCTTGATGCTGTTTGGATTTTGGGTTCCACAAGCGTTGGCATCCAGTGAGTATATATTTTTATTTCTTGTATCCATTCTGCTTTTTTTTTTAAAAATCTCTTTGAACAGGCAGACTGACTGACTTGGTGAAAGCATGAGTCTATAACATGCGGATATGATAAAGTAACTTTCTACGAAACGAACTACATTCATATATTCCAATCTATCTGTTTTCCCTGTTATCGCATGTATAATGACTGGCAGAGAGAGAGAGAGAGAGAGAGAGAGAGAGAGAGAGAGAGAGTAAATTAATTGTTCCATGGAATCTTAGTCTTTGGTTAGGTCCTCGCGTCGAATTTATAAGAGAAGCTGCCACGCGTCGGCCTTCAAAGGTTAATATATAGTTAAACCTCTTCAAACAAAGTCTCGTTTAAGAGACTAATTCCATTAAGAGACCATACAGTTTTCATTAATACATTTCTTGGTCCAAGACGTATGCTTTATAGACCATTAGCTTTCAGAGGACGCCTGTTGTGGTCATCTTAGGTGGTCTCTTTTGCTTGGTTGTAATGTATTATAGCTTTAGCGATACGAAAGCCGTTTGTTACACTAGGGCTATATAGAACTGACATGATTTACACTCGTTTTCAATACCAGGAAAAGTTTCAGCAATAATAAACATGGCGGTCATGTTATACGCATGCCAGCAGATGAGAATTTCATTCACTTCTGATTTACGTCTAACGTCTTTTAAAATGTGAATCGATAAATTAATATGTGCAGAATGCGTTGTTTGTACTATCGTGTTGGATATCACAAAGCAAACAAAGGATGTTCCGAATATGCTTTGTACTTCTTTCAAGAGATAGTATATGTGCGTAGCTTACTTTGGATGCATAGAAATCTGTATAAATCTTATTTTAAGAACAACGTTATATTGTATCATGTTTCTAATCACATAAGACAGTATTATACCGGGCCCCTAGACTGCTTAACCTTCCAGAGATCAATCCATGATTATAAGCTACTTCGTCCTTTGCGATCCTATTTCTATACCATTTTTTCCCCTCGTGAGAACAAACTCTCATACGTGCATGGGCGCCCGCAGCATGGGTCAAGGGGGGTCACGTGACCCCCCAAATCATACTATATATATATATATATATATATATATATATATATATATATATATATATATATATATATATATATACCCGCA